>OLKM01006230.1:0-14791 GCA_900291075.1 Melanogrammus aeglefinus | reverse complement strand
TCTGGACAGAGCCCTTTCCTCCGTGGGCAAGACAAGAAGTCATAGGGAGAGGATACACAGAAGCTTTTGTTGAAGTTATGGTCCGCCAAGATCCGCAGTCCATCACCTCGATCGAAGAGCAGGAAGAGGATATTGGGACCTTGTGTGCCATGCCGGTGTGTATTCATACAGCCCGAGAGGAGTCGTGAAAGCTGTGTATTCAGCATGGATCGTCTTTCTATGCATTGGAAAGATGTTGAAAGCCAGAGGTGAGGTCCATCGTCGCTAAACAAATCAGTTGCCACCAAGGACAGTGAAACAGTCTGACGTGGGCGGATGATAGGGTCACCACCTATTGGAGAGAGTAAACCCGCAACCACCATCCTTTCTTCCACACCAAAAGGGAACCTATTTTCGCTAGTGGATTATCTGATAATTTCCTTTTCCTGCATATCAGTGAGAGCCTGTCTCCAACTCTGACAGTGGGCCGGAAGGACCTCCTGTATGGTAGGCGAAAAGGGCGATCGTCATTGAGACGGAATGCGTGGTGTGTAACCCTTGAACTCTCACCGCAAGTCAAGCGAGTGCTTGGAAAAGATGTCCTGAAATAGTCAGTATCAAGTTTCTTGAGCTGGACCTACAATGTTCGCTAAACTGAATCGAGGCCTAGCATCCCGCAAGTCCTTAGAACCCCAACCGTTCATCCAACAGCCTGGATGAAAGACTAGCATCTGGAATCATGCTGTCGTTTCTCGTGTCGGGTTGCGTCCTTCTCCGAAGCTGCTTGTGAGCCTGGAAAAATCAAGATCCTCGACTGCTTAAACAGGGAAACACAGATCAGAGAGCCAACTTGGCAATTTCTCTTCAAGCATAAATTCGCTTTGTCAGATGGGTGTCAACACTGTCATTGGTAAACACCCATCTAGTCACGCCCAGAGCAAGGTGTTAGAGCAAGATGACCCACTACGAACCTCGTGGCAATGGCTTTTGAGTTGTCTGCTCCCACATAGATAGCTGCCAGTTGCATATGGCGACTTGGCAGGGAGTTAGACATAGGTATTAGAGAGAGAGATAGGAGGGTCACAGCCTGGGGTGAAGCTGAACAGTTTCCTGTCGTTAAGGGACTGCGCAACGTACCTTCCAAGCTCGACATTTGTGAACATGGACAAGAAGTGATTCGATCTCGGGTCAGATTGCTCAATGAAAAGATGCAAATCCCAGACTCCCCACCGCGACTCTTCAAGGAACATGAGCTGACATATTTGAATGAATATTGGCAAGCCCAATATGCGGTCATCTTGATGCAACAGAAAGAATATATTATTACATGGGATCTGCAATCTCCAAATCATAAAAGCCCGTCGCTGGGTTCACGCCCCCCGGCCATCGAAATGTTCTCTTCCGGGGTACTGTTTCTCTGGCAAAAGGAGACTCGGGATTGGCTCTTCACTAATGCTACATACATAGAGCAGGTCCGCACATGCCTTTAAGCTGCCACACTGTGGTTGCGCGAAGACTGGAGCATAGAACAGCTCCTCGCGAAAGTTGATTCTCTCGGTACTCTGAAGCGCTATTTTTTGTACCCTTAGGTGCTTTGGGCACAACAGTCTCTTCAATATAACTGAGCTAGGTCACAGGTTTCCAGAAAGGAATTCCATTTACGTTACGCCACACGCCCCCTCCAGGTAGAGGTTCAACAGTTTAAGAGGAGCTGAGGCTGGCCCAGCGCTATCATCAGATTGGAGAGCGGCGCTGGTTAGAGGGGTATTGAGTGGACAATTGTGCTAAAAGCGTGCTGGTTTTTTCCGTGAGGACGTTATATATATATAGAGGACACAAGCACTGTAAAACATAGGTTCTCCTGCTTGTCAGTGTGACAATATGGAATGATAGGAACCCCACAAACGCTTGCACACTCTGCTGGAAAAGAGAGAGGAGAGGAGAGGATGAAAGAGGAGAGAAGTAGGGGTTGGCAGGCACTTGGGAATGCAACTGTGACCAGCCCGGTCCAACAGGTTTACCAAAACCCTTCCATGCAATCATTGTCGACCGCAGCTAGATGATCAAAGGGGCTGGAGCTGTCTGGGTGAGCAGCAGTGTAGAGAGGTGCCTTCTTCAGCTATAGGTATGTGGGCACGAATGAGCTCTGTTTGCTTTACAGCATTGGCATTTTTTCAGTGGCCTTGCAGCTGCAGATCTTGATTCTTATATCCTGCAAAATGGGGGTTGGGGGCTCATCCGAGGTTATCCTGAATTTTCACCAAGGCCGACCATTTGTCAGCAGACTTGAACTTGAAAAACACTGTGAAAGGACTGGTTCCGGGCAGTTGTGTGTAAATCATCATGCTTATCCGACCTCAATGAGTCACACGTGGTCTCCATTCAATGCTATGAACCCTGCTTTTTCAAGTACTCGTCAGCTACTTCACCATTTTATTTAGAGGCCTATAAGTGAAGATACTCCAGTAGCAGTCTTTCACGCGTGGTGGTAGGGCGCGTGTTATATGAAATCTGACAGGGGCATGCTTCGAGGGTATGGGGATGCAGTCTCACTGAAGATCTTGTTTCAGAGTAATCAAAATCACACGTGGATTTGTAGCGTGATTGAGATCCGTAGTCTAGATGTGTTACTTCTGACTGCATCTCCACTGCTTTGGCCCATAAGCTTTGCCAGAACTCTTGTGATTTGGCCGTGAACTGGGATGTGACGTCTCTTAAATTACGAGGGTCATGAGAACTGTAAATTTATCTGAAGCCTCGCCCCTGAATAATGGGGGGCTCCTTGCGGCCCGATTGCAGCACGAACCACTGACATTAGGCAGTGTTGTCTTTGTTGGCAGAGGAGTACTCGTGCTTGTTTCGTGCTCCATAATCGCCCTGTAGCTGAAGCTGTAATGGATCTCACCCAGACTTTTCAGCTTAACTGTGTAATGAGTAAACCGAAGTAAGTGGTTCTGATTGAAATGGCTCGGCATGTGCACGGTCTACATACCGAGTTGAGGTCAACTGGGGGTTGCCCGACGCTGTGACTCCAGGCCCTGGTTTCTGGTCTCTGAGGGCTGAATTAAAAAATCCCCTCCCCACACCAAACTGCACTCAAAGAAACACGCTCAGCATCGAACACGCCCACTACCCAGTCCAGTCAGTATGTTCTTCTGCTCTCCTCTGTCCATAGGCTAGAAATTAGACCACTTCATCAATCACATTAGGGAAAGAAATATCACTTCATACATGGTATAAATCGAGAAGCACCAGCCTAAGAGAGACATGTTAAGAGATATAGCACGATATCATACTAGTGCAATACATATATATGCAAGGCATTAAATTCAGTACTTCACCTTTACAATTGACAAAACCGTGCTGAAACTGACCTTTTTTTTTAAAAAAGCACTTAATAGTTCACTGAGATGAAACAAAAGTCACACATGTTGCAAACACCTACTTCATTCAGCAATTGACACACGTGGATAGGCCTATATAAAAAAAGGAAATCATCCATTCAAACTAAAATAAAACACTGAGCACTCTCTCCACAAAAGGCCAGTGGCAGCAGCTTCCTCGGCGAACGAGGTGATGTTGTTCTTTAAACCAATCCTTGAAAGGTTACGGCACCAATGTAATGGGTGTGCCGCACTGCTACTGTTCATGAATGGGCGCACATCCGTTAACGGATATAATGGTGTGCGTTGTGTTCGAGGTGAATGCGCTGGATGGGTGGAAGGACGGCTGGACAACAATGGAGGAATGGCTTTTCTCAAATTATTGATATCTGCATGAGCCAAAGAAAAAACGTGTCACTGCATGCAAAACGGTCGTTAGACGGGACCACATTTCCCTCCGAGCAGATAAAAACACACGGGAAACCCTGTAGTTTCCCTGACGCACATGTGTACAATAAAAACTCACAAAAAGTGCATTTGGAAAGCGTTAGCTGATATAACAGCGCTGTAGCATGTTCACATACTTAATTCCCACACATTAGGTTACAACATTAAACATTTTCATTGACTACAAAAACGATTTATATGCTCAAATATGACGACAAATACACAACAACATACCTCAACTCAGATAGATAACAGCATTCTGAGCTTGCCGCTGCATATACGTCACTATACACAGACTTTTCTTAAGCGGCAATACAGGTATAATAAACAACATCAAACATAGGGAGTTGGAACAGGTTACAAAAAGGTACCTTGAACATAATTTAAAACACATACTGCTCATATTAATCAGCATTTGGTGACATTTCAACAACACATACAGACATGGTTTATACATTTCGAAAGGGTGTATGTGGGTACAATAAACACCATCTTTTTTATAGTTGACGAGGAGATGTTTATATCCTACATTAGAATTGTTTTATCTTTGGTTGTTGAACAGAACGATCAGTGTAAGAGTGTTGGCCAACATAATAACGGTAGCATGAAGAATTTGTTTTTTGCCTTGGCTATTGTGTAACATCTTCTTGAGGGATCCTCTGGATTTCCTCGTGACACTTGTACCCGCACAAGTTCGGATGTGGGTGGTGCTGTACCGGGGCAGGCAGGCCAAGCTGTCTTGGGTCATCAAGCCTCAAGCCTCATAACAATGCTGTTTGCCAACGCATGTAACTACGAAAAACTACAAAGCAATCTTTTTACAAGCATTTTTTTCAAGCGGGGGAACTACACCAAAGGTATAACATGGCTTAAAGCCTATAAATAGAGGTTCACGTATCCCAACCGCGTTCTGTTACCGACGAATATGTGCTAACTAGTAAGCTCTCGTGCAGGTAGGCCTACTGCATTATATGGCCAGCCGGACATATCACATGATATATGCTAAACACTCTTAAGAAAAATCGGAGGCATTTCGAATAGCAGTCTTATTGATCTAAATAAACAAGAACCTGGATTCGGGGATTTTAGCCTGTATCTGGGGGACGAGACCAGACGAACAGCAAAACAACTATGAAGACAAACGTGTTAGGTAGCGAGTACGCTAACAACCCAACAAGCAAGCTAGAAACGTACAGGGCTCACAACAGGACAAAGTTCACCCAGGGGTACTTACAATTTTTAGAGCAACACGGCAAGTCGGCATCTGATTTGCAGTCTTCTTTTTCTTTCAGTTCACGCTATTCCTGAGAAGCTCGCCCAACGTTTACTCGTGTCCGGCCTCTGTCGGTCATTCTCCCTTTTCCCTCTCCGGCATTGGATTTCTCTGTCTCTTTTTAGTTGGCTGATCCTTGATGAATGTAACAATCACTTCACTACTTTGTGTTTATATTGAGCCGGTTCAGTGTTTGTGGGTCTGTAGTGCCGTAAAGCAATTTGGTGCTTTCGTGAGACCCGAGACTCCCGTGAGAGTGGGCGGCGGATCGCCGGCAGAAACTTGCATATTCCCCTTTTCCGCCGGAATGCGCTAGGGGGAGTCGAAACAGCGACCAATCGACCCCATAAAGTTAAAGAGTCCATCACAATGACTCTTAAGGTTAAGAGTCATCACAATGACTCTTAACCCTGTTATGTTAAGGTAAATTAAGCCAAAAAAAGTTGCATAGTTCCCCTTTAAATAAAATTGTTTGCCCAGATGGCAGGAGGAGTGTAATTCAAAGATCATATATAGAGAATCATCGGGAGGGTTTTGTAATACTTTATATTTCCATGGTCGGAAAAACAATGCTACTGTGCTTGCTCAGATCACTAGACCTATCGCTTTTGATGCTACAATGCTAGAAAATGAGGATATTACATCCGGCGGCACATCATGTACTCTCTTTAATAGTCCTACACATGCACTAGGGCGTGGTTTCAGACCTCCATGATTCGGAAGCAAATCTCTCCTTGATGTTGCCCTGCGCCATTGAGCAGTTTTCATAGGAATTAACGGGCGGCCATTTGTTATGGCGCATTTCCACTAGCACGGCTCGGCTCGATACGGCTCGGCACGGCTCGGCTCAGCTCGGTTTGGTTGTGTTTCCATTACAACTGGTGCCTCCTCGACGTGGGCGGGGTCGTCATAACACGCCTGCGCGAAACCACTGTGACGTCATTTACCACCGGCGCCGAGCAACGTACAAATCCGGAAGACCAGAACAACAACAACAACAACATCAGAGGAGGACAGCATGGAGGACATGGAGGCGATCGTGTTGCTGCTCACCCTGTGGCTTTTTGTCGCACAGAAGGTAAGAGAAGAGAGCCAGAGAAGACTTCCGGGCCGCGAGGCAAAACACTATTGAAAAGTTGCGCGGTTATGACGCTTCCAGTGAACGAACACTCATCGGCCAATCAGTGGAAGGGCAGTCGGCTGACGTCAACGTTTAGTAACGCTTCGGCTCGCTTGGAACCAGGGCTGCGGTGATACCAAAAATGTACCCGGTTGCAGGTACTGCGTGCTAGTGGAAACACGCAAATAGCGCGCCGAGCCGAGCCGTACCGAGCCGAGCCGTGCTAGTGGAAATGCGCCATTAGTCCGCTGTCCTTTCTTTAATATGTCCACGTTAAAAGTGTGTGTGTGTTTGTGTGTCACTCTGTTCGAGCCTGCGCGAGAGTTCAATGTTGTCATTAGCTGTTAAGTCTTTCTGACCAATCCCAGTTCAAGGACCACCTGGGCTGTACCACTTCGGGAGGGGCCGCTCAGTTACTGACAAAAATCAAACAGACAAAATCGACTTGGTTGCGACGTTGACAGTTTGTTGCGGCTGTTGAGTGAGTGAGAGGTTGCGGGTGCACAGCTCAGGCTGGCCAGACGGCACTGCAAGGAACTTTGGCCAAACGTTAGCAATTGGTTTATGGCAGATCCAGAGTGGCACTGGGCAGATCCAATAGTTTTTAAACTTCAACAGACACCCGCCTCCAAGTGTTAACGTTTGTCAATTGAGTAGGTCCAGACTCTGTACAAATGAAATGAAGTACGAGAGTCCGGTGGGACCAGGCTAGTGTATAGGCCTACCTACGTACCTAAGAATATTCATACTGATTTAAATAATAAATGTTATAGTATTATTTCCCATCTTTGCTGAGCAAGAGTTTTTGTTCGAAAGGTGCGGGTCTCTCTTCTTACTGTCCTTCTCAACAGTCTCTGATCTCACTGTAAGGCTGGCAGCACGAAATCAAGGGATATTTTAGATAAAAATGTGTGATTTAATCGCCAGTGATTAAGATATTTGAATCGCTTGAGAACACTTAAATAAATATATAGGCATATATATGAACAAATATGTATGCGTGTATATATATGTATAAAGTATATATATAAAGTATATATATATATATATAAATACACATACATATTTATATTTATTTATTTTGTTATATATATTTATTTATTATATAGGTCTACGGAGACCAGGAGACCTCCTCCAAGCAATGAAAATGGTCTATTAAATTCAGGTTGGGTGAATGGGCGAGATAGGGAAATAGTGCGATACTGTCAATTTCATTCATATACAGTGTATATATATATATATATATATATATATATATATATATATATATATAACGACGATATATATATGTAATATATACTATTATACTATGTATATATATATATATATTATATAATATATTATATATATTTATGTATGTATATATATACTGTATGTATATATATATACATACAGTATATATACATATATATATATATATATACACAGTATATAATATATATATATTATATATATATAGTATACATATATATATCGTCGGTTGAGACGGGATCTGTGTGTGTGCTATGGAAATATTGAGTGTCATTTAATTTTGCATTAGATCGAATTCCGTGGGCATATCACAGAAATTTGGCGTATTTCCGTCAGGATTCCACTGATTTTGAGTTAAGTGTCCATGGTCATTTTACGGATTCCTGTGAGAGTGGTTGACAGGTAGATACCTGTATATACCTGTGTCTGAATTCACTGCAGGCTGTTTTAAATAAATTTGTAATCGTAAAACAAAAACATTCAAACTAATGCACTGGCTTATTGCTAATAGTGCCATCAATGTACAAACTGTATTGATCAATTAACTATATTATTCACTCACATTCTGTGGGACTGGCAAGATGATGATGCACTATCTGAGAATGTTCCATCAGTACAGGGAAGGCATTCTGTGTCTTTATCTGCTGTTCCTGTATGAATATAAAAATATGGATATTTACTTCTGCAATATAAAATATAGCATCTAGCTGAAATTGATCAAAGTTGTTTGATGAAAGCTCCAAGAAGGAACAAGGAAATAAGATAATTGTAATTAAAAGGAGTTCTGGGCTTAATTGATTCAGAAGATGATTTTGACACCAACCTCTTTGACTGATGTATTGACCAGGACTGCAAACCGTGTGTCTCAGAGCGGTCCCACATCCCCCTCTGTTAGAGTCACTACAGAAGAATCCATCCAGGGCCTCACACACAGCATCTGATGTTGATGAACACGACTTCTTCACCTTCAGACCAAGACCTGTCAATCACAACAGTTACAGAGGAACCTGAGAGGATGAGAAGGTCGTCTGAGGAAGTCTGAGATTAGAATAACTTGATAGGAAAAGAAGGGGAGTACTCAGTGCCTTCAAGGGGCATCTAGGCATCTGTTACCCTCATTAATCCAAACTCGTGATGTTTCTCATTCCTCCCTGTTACTCAATATTCATGGTCTTGTTTAAGGGGGAAAGGGTTTTAAATGATATGGGTACATATCACTGAGCTAATAAATTGAAAAGTGAAAATGTACCTGTATCACAATGTTTACATGAAAAGCATTGTTCACGCCCATTGTGGCCATCTTGGAAAGTACCTTCTGTGCAAGGTGCACATGATGTACTCCTGAATTCTGTGCAATGTCTTCTAACATACATTCCTATTGGACAGAAAACAATTGACGGTGTAGACATTTTTTACCAATACAATATATACAATTTATTATTTAGGAATTATACAATGAATTATACAACAAATTAACAAGACATTCTGTGGGCTGCATTCAACAAAATTATAACCTGATGGCGACCGCTAGTTAACTCGATCGAGTTCAGATAATTGTCTCTTACCTGGTGAACAGGTGGGACAACATTCATCTCCCACTCGGTATTCTGCCTGGCGACACTTTGCTGATGCAATAGCATGGCCAATTAAATTTAAATGAAATAAAACCAAACATATAATGAACAGAAATTGAGCATTGGAAATTAACATGCTCCTAATTAGCCTAAGCTTCAACCATCAAACTGTTCAACCTATTTTGATGGCAGCCAACTTGTTTGGCTCCGTGTCAGTGCAGTGTCTTTTTAAGGGGTAACAATAAGGTGTATGGTCTTGACTTGACAGGCTTTCATTCAAAGCATGGGCCCTGCATGCTGCCACCGCAGTTCCTCTCGATGGACTGAAGGTCTGCCGTATCTGGGGAGAGAGGAAACCACGAGCAGTTCATAAATATCTGGAGACAGGTGAAGGTTTACTTATAGTGTTAGCCACGCTTGTGATATCAAACTAATTATACAGTTTCAAAATATTAAAACGTAGTTGTGAGCAAGGGTGGACGGTGTATAGGGGCGATGCAACCAACGGGGAAAAAAGAGGGATCTTTTTTGTAACCCTTCTATCACAGCAACAGTAGTTATCAGTGTTCTAGGATCTGTCATTGATCATTCAGAGTCATGTCGCATTTCAAATGGTTCTCTGGTTCTGGTTCTCTCTCTCTCTCTCTCTCTCTCTCTCTCTCTCTCTCTCTCTCTCTCTCGTTGTTTTTAAATAGTTAGTTAGTTTTCCCTCATTCAAAAAAAGTATATAAATAGGCTATCATGTTCTGTGTTAATGTTCATTTTTACCGATAGCCATACAATCTGGCCTCATCTTTTTAAATATTTTACTTGTTATTGCCATTTTTTATTTACTGTTGAAAGTCTGCACTTTCCTTTACACTGTTTACACTTGACTGCACTACCTTTGAAATGTTGTGATGGTTGTCAAAGTTCTTGATCCTACAATCTGAACAAATACCAAGATACTTGTTGACATAAGTATGTATGATTGACTGTGATGTATTCTGTACTGTATATCTGTTCCACACCACAAGGGGGTGTAATCAGTTTGATATGATTGGTGACGTCATGCCCCCTATAAATAGGAATGTTCCAGGCTTGATCATTCTCTTGGTCCGCTCCCAACATGAAGGCTGGAAGAGCAGTTTAGTTATTCGCTATAAAATAAATATGCCTTGCGGCTGAAGATTAAAACTCGTCTCGTCTACTTTTCTGTTGTTGCACTGTTGGACTCCTGCTGTGTGTTAGTGCTCCTGCTAACAGGTTATGGGCCCAGTAACGACAACGATAGTTGCAACAAGGGAAAGTGGCGGCGAACGTTAGCTAGTTAGCGCGGTAAAACCGGCGGGAGCAAAACAAAGCTTGAGAAGTATGGCGCATCAAAAGGCAAAGTGGCCGATGTTTGACGGTTAGGGCCGAAGAATACGAGCTCTGGGAAGAACGGATGCTGTGTTGTATGCACCGTATCAGATTAAAAGAGACTATTCTGAACGAGCCTGGTGGACCGCTGACGGCTGAGAAGCGAGTCAAGGATGAGGAGCTGAATTGCTGATGGCGTACTGTTTCGTTTGGCGCCATTGCTGGATAACGTGAGCTTGGGACTAATATTCAGAGACTGTAAAAATAAGGGACGCGAGAGAGTCTACAAGTGTTGAGAGAGCACTAACATTGGCAAAGGCGCAGGCCACGGATTGTTTTCGTTTATACATAACGTTTAACCTCGCTGAAGGAAAGGCGGACACTGAGACTGTGACAGAGTACATTATCCGCGGGCGGAGGCAGGATCTTTCACAGCGCTTCAGAGGTGCAGGCGAGGCACCGAGTGAGGGGTTGATGATGGCTATGATTATGCGGGGACTTCCAGAGAACTACAAGCCGTTTACGCTGATGGTAACCCACGGTTCAGCGGAGGTGAAACTGGCGGAGTTCAAGGCTAAGCTGCGAAACTTCGAGGCGTCGGAGGATGCTGAGCCGGTAGCCGAGGGTGGCGGGGAGAAAAGGGTGCTTGAAGGCTCGCGCAGCACTGAAGAAAAAGAACAGCGGATCTTCGATCGACAGAGATGGCGTGTTGGCGGTGCGGTGAAAGGGGACACTCGAAAAGATGAGGTGCACCAAGAAAAGTTTGGTGCGGTTCCTGCAAAAGCACAAGCCACAGCGACAACGCCTGCAGGAAGAAAGAGCGTGCACAAAGGTCCACGTGTGCTCGCGCGGAAGATCGCGGTGGCGGTCGGGCAGCGAATGGTGGACGGAACGAGGCACGGGCACCCGCGGGAGTCGACTTCACATTCCGGGCAGAGACCGAGGACACCTGCAAGCCAGCGCAGCAGCAGCAGATTGAGGGAAAAGGGCTGATCGTCGACACTGGCGCGACATCCCACATGCTGAACGACAGGAGCCGGTTCAAGTCCTTCGACAGCACATTCAAGCCGGAGAGCCACAGCATGGAGCTGGCCGACGGGAGGCGGACATTCGGGTTGGCGGAAGGCAGAGGAGACGCACAGGTGTGTCTCACCGACAGCGACGGACGAACATGTACAGTGACTCTCAAGAACGCCCTGTACATCCCTTCGTTCCCACAAGAACTCTTCTCCGTGAAGTGTGCGACTGCACACGGTGCCAAGGTACTCTTCGAAAAAGGTAACGATGTTCTTGTAGCGCCAGATGGTACAAGGTTTAGCATTCAAGTGTGGGACAGAATGTACTACTTACAAACCAAGTGTGATGACGATGATATGTGCAATGTTAGTCATGATATTCAAACCTGGCATGAAATTATGGGGCATTGTAACTATGATGACATACTGAAATTGCAAGATGTAACCCTAGGCATGCACATTAAGGGGTGCAAAGCGTTAAGCCTGAAAAAGGAATGTCATTGTGTGCATAGAGGGGAAGTTTACTCGGACGAGAAAACAGAAATGCAACAGACAAGGTGTGAAAACACCACTGGAGTTGGTAAACACACTGATCTAGCTGGTACAGTGACCAACGGTTCAATCGAGGGTTACAGGTACATGCAATCTTTCACGGATGTGTGCACAGGAGTAGTATTCACATACTTCCTCAAAGCAAAGAGTGATGCCGTACTGGCTACTGAAAAGTTCTTGGCTGACATAGCGCCTTATGGCAGTGTGAGATGCATCCGGTCAGACAACGGGACCGAGTTCACAAGCAGAGAGTTTAAGACACTCCTGCGAAAGAACAAGATCAGACAAGAGACGTCCTGTCCTTACTCCCCACACCAGAATGGGATAGCTGAGAGGGAAGGGCGCACTCTCTTTGAGATGGCGAGGTGTAAGCTCATCGACAGCAACTTACCTAAGAGTCTATGGCATTACGCTGTTCAGGAAGCAGCATACACCAGAAACCGATGCTTTAACAAGCACATAGGCACAACACCATACACAGCATTGACAGGGAAGAAGTGTAACCTAGCCAGGATGCACAAATTCGGGTCAGAGTGTTATGCGTACATACAAGACAAGGGTAAACTAGATCCCAGGTGTGAAAAGGGTCTTTTCGTAGGGCACGACAAAGGCAGCCCAGCCTATCTAGTTTACTACCCCACCAAAGGTAAAGTGCAGAAGCACAGACTGGTCAAGTTTATCACTAAGACCACATGTGACAGCGAGACTCAGACTCAGGACTCAGGACTTGACCCCATTGTAAATAGTGACAAGACCGACGCACCACAGCCCAGTGCTCAGAGCACAGATGTACAGACTGACAGTCCACAATCCCCAGAGGATGATGGCGAGGAGCACCAAAGGGTGACGCCACAGGCCCCAAGCAGTGGGAGGTACCCCACTAGAGAGCGTAAGCCCCCAAGTTATCTCTGTGATTATGCTACTGAGGATGATAGTGGTGATGATGATAGCACACTCACCAGTGTTGACTATTGCTACCGAGCAGTATGTGGTGTGCCACAGACCTTTAAGCAGGCTGTGACATCATCACAAGCAGGTAAATGGGAGAGGGCAATGGACGAGGAGATAGTCATTAGAGGAGAACCAGACTTTTACCCTGAAAAAAATTGCCAGAGGGCAGTAAGACAGTGGGAGGTAGGTGGGTATACTCAATTAAAGAGGGCGGTGATGGGTGTGAGCAGTACAAGGCCAGATTTGTGGCGAAGGGGTATAGCCAGAGAGAGGGGATAGATTATGGTGAGATATTCTCCCCCAAGGCAAATATGACCAGTGTTCGTGTAGTCATGCAAAAGGCAGCACAAGAGAACTTGCTACTACACCAAATGGATGTAAAGACGGCGTATCTACACGCACCAATTGACCGCGACATTTACATGGAACAACCTGAAGGTTATGAAAAAGGGGGAAACAATCTAGTGTGTAAATTACAGAAGTCAATTTATGGTTTGAAACAGTCGGGACGTAACTGGAATGAAATGTTACACAAATGCTTGGTAAGTGACAACTTTACACAGAACCCAGCGGATCATTGTGTGTACACAAAAGAGTCAACGCAGGGAGGGAAGGTGATTATTGTCATTTGGGTGGATGATCTCATCATCGCAGCAAACAACACAATAAGTCTAGAGCAGGTGAAGGCAATGCTTTCCACCAGGTTCAAGATGAAGGACCTAGGCAGGCTGAAACACTTTCTAGGCATAGACTTCAGTCAGACTGACGATTGTGTAACCATGTCACAACAGAGGTATACTGGTAAGATTCTCAAACGGTTTGATATGAAGGAGTGCAGAACACGTGACACACCATGTGAACAAAAGGTTGATTACACTGACGATGCACCAAAGATGACTGATGTAAGAAAATACAGGGAAGCTGTAGGTAGTCTCATCTACTTAGCTACTTGTACGAGACCTGATCTATGTTTTGTGGTAAGTAAGTTATCACAACATTTTGCAAACCCCACAGAGGAAAACTGGGTGACAGTCAAACATGCACTGCGTTATCTTAAAGGTACTACTGACAAGCAGCTGACTTTTAAGAAAAGCAGCGATGGTTTAGGCCTTTGGGCATACAGTGATGCGGATTGGGGTGCAGACACCAGCGACAGACGGAGCACGTCTGGCTACTGTGTGAGCATGAGCAGTGACAGCTCACTGGTATCATGGAAGAGTAAAAAGCAACCCACAGTGGCGTTATCCACATGTGAAGCCGAATACATGGCTTTAGCTCTGACGATACAGGAGTGTATCTATCTAGAGCAATTACTGAAGGGTATGGATTCCTATGAATATGTTCCAACTGTTGTTCATGAGGATAACCAGGGCACTATTGCGCTTGTGAAGAACCCTGTGTGCAGACAAAGGTGCAAACATGTTGACATCAAGTATCACTTCATAAGGTCAACCATAGAAGATGGAAGATGACACTGTTAATTGTCCAACAGAATGGATTGGTACGCAGATTGTCCAACAGATGAGATGGTAGCAGATGTTATGACCAAGCCTGTCTCAAAGGTTAAACTGAGGAAATTTTCAGGAGTCATGTTTGGTGTAAGCATCTGATAAATAGTAAATATGTTCTTGATTTAATTCTGTATTTGTTTATTGTGATTGTTAAAAGCTGTACAGGATACAGGTCACTCATAAGTGGGAGTGTTGACATAAGTATGTATGATTGACTGTGATGTATTCTGTACTGTATATCTGTTCCACACCACAAGGGGGTGTAATCAGTTTGATATGATTGGTGACGTCATGCCCCCTATAAATAGGAATGTTCCAGGCTTGATCATTCTCTTGGCCCGCTCCCAACATGAAGGCTGGAAGAGCAGTTTAGTTATTCGCTATAAAATAAAT
>OLKM01006229.1:0-14793 GCA_900291075.1 Melanogrammus aeglefinus | reverse complement strand
GATCAAAAAGCACAAATTTTCTAACTCCATGCATATCAATTGGAAGTATTGTCACTGCACGACTTCATCTAGAGGTCTGTACCGGGAGCGTTCTCCCTAAGTGTCCTTTCTTAAGGAGCTCGTAGGCCTACAGTACATTTATTGTTAAAATTGGTCTGTGATAACTAAGAATATGAACCCGCTTTTGGCCCACCCGTTTCTACTTAAAATTCGTCTGTCGATAACATGACAGCTTTTGGGCCACCGTCTTCTACTTTTCAACCTTTGATTCTGACGAAAATTGTGACATTCACGGATATATTTAAATGCAAGTGCGCTGCTCTGTTAGGCAAACCGCGATGGAAAAAAGGGTAAGATGCTTCATCTGTTTTTTTAGAATCTGTATGTCTTGATGTTTTATATCTAGCATCTATTGTCTTTGTTTTTGAACATGTGTGAAGAAAGTCCCGCGTCGATGCTGAGCAGTCGCAGTGTCGCGGAGCGGGACGTTTGCCATGGAAGGTGGCTAGAAATCATACCGTCATTTAATGGGTTTATTATCATTAAATTTGAAGTCTGTCAGGGGTTGATTTATAACTCGTGAATAATATTGTTTTAGGATACCACGGTCTGGGGGAAATATTCGTATTCCCCCCGAACTTTCGTAACGGTTTTATCTGAACATACTTTCGCAAATACGAATTCGTTTCTCAGCCTAATTTTTTCGCATTTATTTTTACACGTGTTACTATGGCAGAATAAAGGATAATTCATGCATTATCATTCACTTGAACATGTGGTTTTTATACAGTATGACAAGTTTTTGAGCCGTTTCGGCTCCTACTTTCCTGAACTTCTTCCGTCGAATGCAATCCATTCCGTTCTGGCGGGCCTGGGCCATCTTGCTGGCCCTAGTTATAACGCTGAAGAGTCCACTTTATCAGAGTGCCCTTGTGAGTTTTAGAATCTTTGCCCCTTATGTCCCAGTCTACCAACACCCAGCATGTTGTTCATTAAATACAGATAAACCACAATAAGTTACGCATGCATTTATTTTTTTTTAATATTATATATGAATATTTTATAGTGATGTAATGTGTGGGCTTTTGTTTTTCTTTTAAAATAACTTTAGAATTTAACCCATGTGATCTTTCTGTTGAAGCCATTTCTTTAGTTGTTTCCTCAAAACAATGAATTAATGCCAGTGTTATTTATCTACAGTAATGAGCTTTGCTATGAATGATAAACTGTGTTAACAGAAAAATTGTAACCCTCCTTAAGGAACATAAGCCTATCATTCCAATGATTGTATTTCAGTGCAATTAATGAAATTAAATTAAATTTACATAACTTTAATTTATTATTACTCAAACAGTTACAGGCACATTTGATATTGCACAGCAGGCAAAGAGTTCATGTAATTGTGCATTATGTAAATAGGTACATCTGTTGGCTCTGTGGGCATGACCTTAATAAGGCAGTTTATATTATTTTTTAAAATGCCTCGCGATATTTACTGCAGAACTGTAACGCTTCCCTCGACAAAATCATCACAATTTTCGCCATCAATTTTTAACGCCATCTCCAGATCAAAGTGGTAGAACCGTGAATCCCAGGCTTAGCACAGAAATCGCCGGTGTTTTCACCGGCAGACGCTGCGGCAAACCATTCCGGCGGAAAATGAAATGCATTATTTGTTGCGTCATGGCGGCGCCCGTGGTTTCGCGCGTAAACTTGTCTATAGCTGGCGGAGGGATGAACGTATGTTGGGCCAACCCGGAAGTGAAGCGTCGCCCTGCGTTCCCTTGACTAACAAGCCACGGGTTTTTTCATTGATTTTGATTGTTGCAGAAATTTTGCAATTTTTGAAGCAACCTTCTCAAAACTGAAAAAATAATAATAAATATAATAACCGTGCTCCAACGAACGATTATGTAACCATGCATCCTGAATTGGGAGTGTTTTCTCACGATTTTTCCCTGATGAACGCTTTTTCCCCGACGTCACTTGTCTGTCATGGTTGCTATGTTGGTGGCTATGGACCGCCCCCTCTAATCCTTTCCTTATGTAGTGGTATGAGGCATTACTGCTGTTTAAAACCAAACTTCAGTTTCACCACGCCCTCTCTGGCTTTACTGCCAATGGGCCTATCTCACAACTTACACATTGAGTTACGATTCGATTTTGCCTTCACCGGGTAAAGTTGACTTCCGGTCGAGTAGTCCATGATATTTGACAATGCGGCAGTCAAAAAAACAAGAGCTTCTGAGTACCTCTATCGCGCCAATTCCAAACAAAAAACAACCCGTAAATTTGACATTTCCACGACTTTCCCAACTAATAACGACCAAAGACAGCAGTGGGTCAGGGCGATCAGACGGGATGAAGAGTTAATTTCGTTTTGATTCAGAAGGGGAGTACACCTTTTTTCTTCTTTCCATGTTTATTTCGAATAATGTACTGACAAAACAAAACAACGAATTATTGCCAATTACAAACATAAAGCTATTCAAGAATGGAATAACAAAAAACAAAAATATTAATAGTAATGAGTAAAAATGAAAAGCAAAAGAAACAAGAAATAAAAATAGGACCATAATTGTAAACATAGTCCGAAAAGGAGTGAAGAAGAAGTAAAACTTATGTACTCCCACCCCTCTTATTACTTACTCCTGTACTGTGTTAATAAAAAATAAACTGAATATAAAAATGTTATGTTATATAATTAAATATAGCACATGTAAGTATGTACATAATATATATATATATCTACAACATACATATAACAAGTAATAATATGAATTGACACAACCGCGTTATACACAGTATAATACATATATACACATATACTACACTGGCTGTAGTCGGCATTTCTCAGCAGGCAGATATACGGACGGAGAGTGCCTAGGCTGAATACTGGGCTGGCCCAGTCCGTATAAAACTACAAAACTCCTCCCAAATACTTGTACCCTTGCCAGCCTGGACTGTGAGTTGTCGAGTGGTCTCCACAATATGCGCACATCTCAATGCAACTTGGGAACCGCACCAGGGAAGTGGGCGAAGAAAACAGTCCTTTTTTTGCATTGACGGCAATACAAAAATGACTTCGCCGGAAGAATGTTTACCCGGTGTGACGTCATTTCTGATTTTTGTGAGATAGGCCTATTATTGGTTATGCCGGGGGGATAAAAGTAGGCCATGCCTCTCCTCCTGACCTCTCGCTTCCTGCCTTTTCGGCCCGCCTACTCCCGGGTCGTTGCTCTCTCCGCTCACCTCAGGGCACAGATCCGACGTCCTCACCGCGATCGGGGCAAGATATTGAGGGATATGATGGTCCTTACGTTCTAATAAGCCCCTTACATTCTAATTAAGCTTCCTTACATTTTCAAAATTTGAGCCCCTTACATTCATACTTAACACTCTAAATAGGCCTTATACTCTAACAGGCCCCTACACTCTACGGCTCGAACTAAACCAGCACCAAGGGCCCCAAGGTCATAAAAAAACATTGCCACCATAAAAGATTTAACGAACACAGGAAAACCAGCTCTCTTTCTCCCAAGGGAAAGGCCAGATCCACCACACAGAGTTCCCACAACAAGTTAAATTACTTTACAACAGTCATGCCCACCATAAGATTTAGGTAACACAAGGTAAAGTACCCACACTCAGCATAGCCTCGAAGTGGCATGCATTTCACCCCTTTTAATGAACAACAGGTTCGTCGGGAACAGCGCCAATTCAACAGCGCAAAAACTCAGTTTAAACTATCCGCCTTTTTCTCATATTGGGTCACTTGAAGAGATACCTTGCTCAGAGGCGAAGCTACGAGTCCCTCAAGCGCGCGCTAAGGTATTAGACCGAACCCTACCTCTTAGACTGCCTGCTCATAATTAAGAATAACCTGTTACCAGTATAACTTTTCACTGAATAAAGTCGAGATTTTTATACCGACATAGTCCACCTTCTCCGTCTCAGTTCCTCCGAACGGCCAGGACACATTTTTTTCCCAACAATGGTGACCCTGACGTGATCTTTTGAACAACGCAACCTTCTGATTCGAACGAGTGGCTGGCTTCCCCACTGAGGGACGCGGAGAAAAGGAGCCCCCGGAAACCCGCAGCCTTGATCGATTTCACCTGATCTCAACCTCGGAGCTCCACCAAACAAAAGGTATGCAGAACCTGTGATAAAATCCGAAAGCTCTGCATCTAGTTAAATAGGAACGCATTAAGGAGGTGAGACGGTAAAGGACCGGTTTAGATGCGGACCTCCCGCGGAGGGACAAGATAAGCCCTATAAGGGTTAATTTGTGAAGGCCCCACCAGCAGCCTAAGAGGTACGTTCGCTTCTCGGGAGGAAAGACGGCTTCTTGTTTAAAGCCAAGTCCCGAGTTTTAATTGTGAGAACCGGATTCTAATTCCGTTGGTACGACATAATTTTTATTGTGAGACCCGGAATTCTAATTCCGTTGGTACGACTTTTTATTGTGAGAACCCCGGATTCTAATGTCCGTGGTCGACATTATTTATTTGTGAGAACGGCCGCGATTTCTATATTCCGTTGGTGAACGAACAATATTTATTGTGAGAACCTGATTCTAATTCCGTTGGTTACGACTTTTTATTGTGGAGACCCGGATTCTAATTCCCGTTTGGTACGACATTATTTTATTGTGAGAACCGGATTTCTAATTCGCGTTGGGTACGATATTATTAACTTGTGAGACCCGGATTCTAATTCCGTTGGTAGCGGATCATTATTTTTATTGTGAGAACCGGATTCTAATTCCGTTGGTACGACTTTTATTATTGTGGCGGAGCGCGTTAAAACGCCTAAATAACTGGGAGACTCCGCATTTCCAATGACAAACAATGACCGGTAATTGGTACGAACACGAGACATTAACTGATACGTAGAAGGAATAGATAGAGACTTCCCACGACCAAGTGCTGTGTATCCACGGCAAAAGTGTATGTGTTGTGTGAGTGTGCGTACGTCAGTGTGTACGTGCGTGTCAGTGAGTAATGTGCAGTGGTGCACAATGTGTGTCCGTGTATGCGGTGTGTGGCGCACTTGGGGAAAGTGAAGAAGGCTGTGTATGGTGTGTGAAGAGGGTGCATTAGCAGACTTAGAGGAGGCCAAGCCATCCTGACTGCCCAATGAAGGTGGGCGTCTGACTTTATGATCTGCCTCATATTAATGTTTGTGTATCGTTGGTAGTTGCGTAAGAGAGAACGTGCGCGTCATTGTGAAACGCGCCGTTTTCAGTGTGTATGTCTCAACGTGTGCAAAGTGTTGGCGAAGGAGCAGAAGGTGTGCGTCAAGTTTGAAAGTGTGTGTGGCCATGAGTATGTGTATGAGAGAGAGAAGATAGAGAGTGACCACATTGCACTCTTAACTTTTAGATATATTATATAGGTCAAACGAGAGCCATATTAGTAAGTTCCCCCATGCCAGTTGAAGGGTTGTCACTGTTGCCAATATTTGCTGTTCCCCCCCTCCCATTTGATAGAGTAGCAGTCACCACATGCTGTAGTCCTCCTACATTGAAGTGTAAATCCCTGTCCACCATAAAGTCCCGCCCCCCCCCCTATCCTTCTAGTTCTAACTTCCCAAACGGTGACTAGCCCAAGAGGACCTGCTTCCGTCATACCTCCTCTCCATAAGCTCCTCAGCCTTCTGAAAGTCACCCCCACTCGCCCTAAATAGCTCCCCCGCTGGACTAAGATCACAACAAACAATTCCCTCGCCCTATAGCTCCCACCTGCTGGATAAAGCAAAAACTCAATTCTACATCAAACAACCACCCGCCACATCAAATCCCAAGCCAACAATTGGCAACCCTTAAGACTGGCATGCCGCGGCTCGATGGTCCGGAACCTGCGTTATAGTGCGCCATTAATGCCCGTCGCTCTTTTCCTCTGGGCCCGACTAAGCCAGTAATCTCTCTGCCCCCCCGATACAGCCGCTCCATTGGCCGATGAACACTTTGATCTGTCCAAGTAACACGCCCACTGTAAATATTCGACAAACATAGACATCCGCGAGAGGTCCCCAACACCATCAAACTAGCAGACCAGGTGGCCGCCGGGCTTCGAAAAACATAGCCCATCATTGCCAGCCCTATTTCCGATCACCCTAACAAAAAACGTGGATCGCATTAACTATGTTCACTAATAATGTCCAACGTCCTGTCCAACCCTGCAACTCGTGACGCGGTGGAAGGTTTAGCCTCCCAACTAAGCTGCCACCGTCCTGAATAGGCCCTATCGAGAATCGTCCCTGGCCGCTAGATCCATGATACTGGCCGAGAAAGGGGGGGTCTGTTCTATGTTTGGGGCGCAGTGCTGCACCTTCATACCCAACAACACGGGCGGCCTGATGCTCGGTGACTAGAGCCCTGGCCGTCTTCGAGCCCTCATCCATCCAAATGGCCAGAGACTCTGGGGTTGAACAAACCCCATATGAGAAGTGGAGACCGACATTCTTCGGGAAGTGGGAAGCGGCGCTGCTCATGGCCCTTCTGTCGTCCCTGGGCCTGCTTCGCCGGAATCCTGATATGGCTGGCGGGTGCTGCTGCATCCCTGCGCCGCTCCTGCTGCTCCCGTCCTCATCACCGTTCCGCCCTCCAGGAAGGAGTGAGCTCCAGCTCCCTCCCAACTCCGGATCGGCCACGCCCCCTCATGCCCCCTGATGGGACCTTTCACCGCACCGCAAAGCTGACCAAAGAGGACCAGAGAGGAGACCAACGAGTGCCCCCAGCCCCGGGCTATGATGATCACGGTTTCCCTTTCCCCAACCACGCCCGCCATTTTCCGACTGGACCCCCCCCTCGGCTACCTTAACGGCTACCCCGTGATGTGCTAGTAACCTCTCTGGGTAGCCACACCCCTTCCCCCTCCCTCCCCTCCCTCAACCCCTACCTCTCCGCCCCTCCTTGACCCTCTCTCCCCGCAGCTATTACCCACTCCTCACCGTCCTTCCTCATCGTCCTCCCTTCCACGTCATCATCGCTTCACACGTCAATCCCTCCTCCATCCGTCCTTCCACGTCATCCCTTCCTCATCGTCCCTCCTCATCCTCCTTCCTCACCGTACGTCTCCACGTGGTTCCTTACAGACTCCGATGGCCCAGGCCAACCCCGTACTGAATCTCGTGCTCGTAGCTGCCTTTATTGAAATGATTTATGTTTACTAACTTAACATGCTCAAAAAATTTTATTTGTTGTGGCATCCTGTAGTTTTCTCCCACTATTGGGGTGTGTGAGTCATCTTGTGACTGACTTGATGCGGGACAGCTGTTATATTCACGCCACCTTTACCGTGTGTTTTCTATGCTCATTGTCTGTGATGTTTTGTGTTTTTAGAGCGCAGTTGAGTAAACGGGGTCTGTAAAGATTCAGGCGGAACATTGCGTCCACGGCTGCTCCCTGAATGACGCTCACGTTTGTTGCTGCTTCCCCATCGCATTCTTTTGCCAGTTCTTTAGAATCCTGCGGTCATGTATTCCTTGCCACACCCGTTTAGACTTTGTATCTGTTTAGTACTTTTGTGTTGTTTAGATTTTGTGTTGTTTTATGACTTTGTGTTGTTTAGATTTTTGGTGTTTTTGTGTATATATATGATGACCTTTGATGATGGTACGAAAACAAACAACAGCTGTAAGGTTGGCACGCCTTCGACTGATCGATCCCATCCATTTCATATCCTCTCAGCTTAGTGAAGTCGACCTTGCGGTCGAACTGAGGGGGATATGACGGGAATATGATGGTCCCTTACGGATTCTAATTAAGCCCTTATATCATTCTCAATTTAGTACCTTACATTCAAATTAAGCCCTACATTCTACTTACAACTCCTAATAGGCCTTATACTCATAACCAGGCCCCCTTAACACTCTGAACTAGGCTCGAACTAACCAGCACCACAGGCCTCCCAGGTCATAAAAAACACATCTTGCCCACCATAAAAGAAATTTACGAAACCCAACCAGGAGAAAAGAACCGCTCTCTTCCTCCTCAAGGGAAAGCCAGATCCCACAGGTTCCCACAACAAGTAAATTACTTTTAAACAGTCAGTCCCACCATAAGAATAGTTAGTTAACACAAGGTAAGAGTACCCACACTCAGCAGTAGCCTCAAGTGGCATGCATTTTCACCCCCTTTTTATGTACACAAAACAGGTTCGTGTGCGGAAACGCGCTATTCACGCGCGAAAACTCCAGTTTTAAACTATCGGTCTTTCTCATATTGGTCACTTGAAGTAGAAGCTTGCTCCACAGGGCGAAGCTACGAGTTCCCTCATGCGAGACGCTAAAGGTATGCTAGACCGAACCTACCTCTTACGACTGCTGCTCAAATTAGTATAACCTGTTACCAGTATAACTTTTCAACGTGAATAAAGTCGCAGGATTTTGTATGACCGACATAGTCCATCCCTTCTCCGTCTCAGTTCCTCCGAACGGCCAGACCACATTTTTCCCAACAATATTGGTCGTTTACCGTCGCTGACCAGAGCATAATCTGCTGGTCGCATGGTGTGTGGTGGCTGTCCCCCCTGCTACACCGACCCTCTTCACCCCTCTCCCTCTTTAGTTGGGACGCATTCACCGGACTGAGAACCCGAGCTACAAACAGATCTAAGAGTCTGAGGCAGCGAGTTAATGATGGCTAATTAGTCACTGTTACAATTATTGCTACGCTACTTTGCTGCTGCTGTTTCGCGGCTGCTGCTGTTTCGCTGCTGCTGCTTCGCTACGCTATTGCTGCTGCTTTGCTACGCGACTGCTGCTGCGCTACCCTGCCGCTGCTGCTGCTGCTCTACCCTGCCGCTGCTGCTGCTGCTGCTGACCTGCTGCTCTGCTCTGGCTTTTACCCTGCCGCTGCTGTTGCTGCGCTACCCTGCCGCTGCTGCTTCGCCGCCGCTTCCCTCGCTTGGTTAGGGGTCCCGTCGGCTGTCCCTAGTCGGCTTGCCTCTTGTTGCTGACCCTGCTTCCCGCTCTTGCTGTGCGTGGTGCGGGGTGTGTGCGTGTGTGGCTGCCGCTCGGTTAGGACGCTGCGTATGAGGGGCCGCCTGGGACAGAATTCATACTTGGTCTTACACACACTATTATACTCTCTCACATACACTATTATACTCTCTCACATACACTTATATACTCTCTCACATACACTAATATACTCTCTCACATACACTATTATACTCTCTCACATACACTTACATACTCTCTCACATACACTTAATATACTCTCTCACATACACCACTATACTCTCTCTCAACATACACTACTCTATTACTCTCTCACATACACCACTATTCTCTCTCACATACACTACTAAACTCTCTCACATACACAACTATACACTCTCATACTTACATGTAAAAGGACTTTAATAGTTTGAATGAAACGGAAGTGAGTTTGAATGAAACGGAAGTGAGTTTGAATGAAACGGAAGTGAGTTTGAATGAAACGGAAGTGAGTTTGAAGGAAACGGAAGTGAGTTTTGAATGAAACGGGAAGGTGAGTTTGAAGGAAACGGAAGTGAGTTTGAATGAAACGGAAGTGAGTTTGAATGAAACAGAAGTGAGTTTGAATGAAACGGATGTGAGTTTGATTCCTCGGTTCCTGATGGGGTGGGCCACCTGTCAATCATAGTGGCACTGGCCCTATTATCTATCGGGCTTGCTGCTTTGAAAGTAAAGCTAGCACCACCAACTCAAGAGTAACCAAGGAACATTTAAATCAAAGCAGCAGAAAGAAACCGTACGGTAGCAAAAAGATGTCAGTGGCATTTCTTCTTATTTATTTTATTTTCCACGGTCACTTTTTGTTTGTGGAGGTAAATGGTAATGAGGAAGACATTGCGATCTTTTTCACTGACGCACTGCAGTGTGTTCAGAGAATTGTGAGGGAAACTGACAGTTTGGGACATGACAGTGTAGTTTTGGACAGATTGATTTCTGAGCTTGATGGTTATACTCGGACAATCTCTTTATTGCTCTCGATTAACCAGCAGCATGAGGGTGACAATCAGGGGAGCTTTGGTGACCTGGAGGCGCTCCATGTATGTGTTTTCAATATGTCATAAATTCCTATCAAAACCAAAGGTCAGTGGGAAGGAACATGTTGACCTTAGGAGTACCTACTATCAGAACTGGTCATCCTGGTCGCCCTCCATACAATATACTCCATCAACACAAATCGCCTTACTGTTTGTCATTTGGCATGAATTTGTGCGGAACGGAATAGCTGTATGCTTTGGAATCAGCAGGAGGACACTGTATCGTTACAGACAGCAGCTACAAATTGGTACCCTCAGCTGTACAGCAATGTCTGATGAGGCCTTGTGTAACGTCATCAGAGAGATCCTTCAAACCACTCCAGGTTCAGGGGAAAGGTATGTCCGTTCGAGCCTTCAAACACGCAACCTTAGAATACAGCGGTGGCGTGTGTGCGACGCTGCCTGCAAACATCTTGACCCCAATTGGTCGGGCCTTCCGTAGACGTCGAGTAATTCACAGAAGAATTTATTCTCGGTTTCAAAAATCCCAATCAATTATGGTAAGTTTTCTTTTTTTTTATATTACATTAACTTCGTATACAGTATATTGGTACTACAGCTAGCATAGCCCTTGCAATAAAAATGTAGTAATTTTTTTAAATTTTCTTCCGATAGGCATATAGACGGAAACCACAAACTGGTTCAGTGGGGAATGGTCTTTCATGGATGTGTTGACGGCTTTTAGTAGGACCATCATATACTTGCAGTGCCTAAATAACAATAGACGCATCAAGTGTACTGGAACTTTTTTCGGCAAGGTGTTAGAGAATTTTTGGCCTTCCCTTGAGAGTACGCTGTGATCATGGCATGGAGAACACCGGCGTTGCCCGCGTATATGCTGGAAAGAAGAGGGTTAAATAGTGTGTCATCACTGGACGCAGTGTTCACAACCAGAGGATTGAGCGGTTGTGGGCAGAGTCAAACAGAGTTGTCTCCTTCTACTACAGTGATCTCTTCTCCTTCATGGAAAATGAGGGCATACTGAATTCTACAAATGAACTGCACTTATTTTGTCTACACTACATCTATTTGCCAAGAGTTCAAAGGTCAACTGCAGAATTCAGAAACCAGTGGAACAACCATGGATTATCTACACAGGGATACCAAACGCCTCTTCAACTGTGGCTGAGAGGTGTTCTTAACAGTGGAGAGGCAATGCAGAACATTTTAGTTGGGAGTGACAACTCTGAAATGAATGAAGACCCCCAGTACATTTTGAGACTTCAAACAATGTTGTTGTTCCAGTAAATGATTTTATGTGTTCAATTGAAACAGTTGTAAACAGGATCATACAAAATGTAGACCCACTAACCGATGACGGCAACCATGGCATTCAATTATTTTTGAGTCTGGTGAACTCTCTTAACGAGTAGGAGTGTCAAGGAAATTGGGACACTATTGGAGGGGGGGGGGGGTTAAAGGATAAATCTGGTTTAAAATGGATCTAGGATATGTTAAATATGATAACGAGATGGGATGTTCGTTTGGGAGCACAAAAGCGCATCTAGACGCATTCTTAAAAATTGTCTGTTTTAGCCGATTCTACCCAAAACGCTATAAACTTGGAACCATGGGGTCATCATCTCATGGTAAAAACGAAATGTCAGGCTACTTCTAGCCTTTTAAGTGGTTTAAATATGCGATTTCGTTTTTACCATGAGATGATGCCCCCATGGTTCCAAGTTGATGGCGCTTTGGTAGAATCGACAATTTAAGAATGCATCTACATGGCGCTTTTGTGCTTCCTAAACGAACATCCCATCTTGTTATCATATTTAACATATCCCAGATCCATTGATCTGGATTTCTCCTTTAAAAGGTTACATTACAGCACCAGGTGTGAGTGTGATTAGCCGTTACAAGCCGTTCAGAAAATTTGCCTCTTTTGACATCACAAGTGGGCATGTCCACCTAGATGTGTGCTGGATAGATGACTGTTTGCTACAGTCCACTGGGTAGGCTGGTAGACTGAACTATCCAGCCTAAATCTAGGTGGACACGCCCCCTTGTGATGACAAAAGAGGCAGATTTTCTAAACGGCTTGTAATGGCTAATCACACTCACACCTGGTGCTATAATATTTGACCTTTAATCAAAGGCCCTTGACAATTTATGCTTCAGTTTAATTCAGTTTATTTTCAGTTCAATTTATGCAGCATGAATTAAATAAATCAATCAATCAAAAGTTTGAAACATTGAACATTTAACATTTTTAACATTGAAAAAAATAACTTGTTTCCTTGTTTTCTTGGGAGTCATTCCTGACCAAAACCCTGCGTGTTTCTAAATGCAAATTCCATGCTGTCCTTGAAATCCTCATAGTTGTTCACTAATGGCAACTTGAGGCAGTTAATGCATGTGTTTGCAGTGGGCAAATGACGGCCTTGTCCGGGGGGAAGGTCATGGAGAAAATCCACTGAAGGTCGTGGGGAGAGGCCAAGGGGTGGAATTTCATTTGCTCCCGTTGCGAAGGCTAGGATGCCACCAAGGGTCAAGGGTCCCTCTTGCTCTGAAAAAGTAATACACCAAAGAAAACAAAATTAATCTAGCATGCCCTATTAAAAAGGATGGAAAGATAAAGACAAACAGAAGAGCATATGAAAAGAGGGTTCAAAGTTAACAAAACTACTGTACAAAGGTAGGTGATACAAACTAATACAACTCAAACCACATAACTGAAGGAAGGCAATTTAATGAGAAAAAAGTGCAGTATGTATTCCATATCTAGCAATATTACTTACCCTCAATATCCATCAGGTAGTCCCTCCAAAATGGAACAACACATTCCTCTGCCCTTCTTCTGTTGCTGCCCACTGCAGACAATCGAATAACAAATAGATTTTCGAGTACATCAGCTGTCAGTGGGGATGGCTCGTGACACATCAGCGGTCTGAAAGCAACTGGGTGCATTCTTATTGCATCAAGAACACCAAGGGTCTTCATCCCCTCCCTGAATCTGTAAAAAAAAATATGAGAAGATACAAATAACTGTTTTTCAAATTGGATAAATTATCAGCCAGTACATGAAAGGAAGGACAGTTCAGAGTTTTTGATTATGTAAAAAGGTCTTGTATTTGACAACTATCTAAAACCTGATGTTCTTTAAGTAATTTTTACAGGACACATGTAAGCCTTGTTTCGGAATGTTTGTAAGGTTGTAAATTGGCTTTTACTAATAAATATATGTTGACATCTTTTGTTATTCTTTAATTCTGTTTGCTTAACAACACAGTTACACAAACCTTTCAAATGCTCCACTGACGCGATGGACCACCTGGAACATGAGGATGTCCTCCACCAAAAGGTCTTTGTCCTCTATGCCTTTCAATGGCCTGAGACACCCAGCATTGGCCAGATAATCTGTAAGTGGTTCTGTGGCCTGTTGCAATTCCTCTAAAGATGTACATTCTGACACCTAAGGACACAAAACAAAAATATGGGAGAATCAAATCAATACATGTATACATTATGGTTGAATAAACTCATATCTCCGCCGTTGCCTTTGTGTTGACGCGCGGTGTGTGCGCGTGCTTGTGTGTGCGCGCATGTGTGTGCATTTCCGTGTATGTTTGTGCATGCTTGCGTGTGTGTTCTTACCTGCGCGTGTGCCGATGCCAACGTCTTACCTGTGCATGTTTGTGTGCGGGCGCGCTCTTCTGTGTATGTGTCGCTGCCTTTGTGTTGACGTGCGGTGTGTCCGCGAGGGGCTTGTGTGTGTGCGCATGTGTGTGCGTTTCCGTGTATGTTCGTGCGCATGTGCTTGCTTACGGTGCATATACGTTTGCGCTTGGCACATGTGCACTTGAGTAACTGGTGCGACAGGCCTGCTATTATAGTAGTAAGATTTAAGCAGTTTAGACGAATTAGATCTCTCTCTCTTTACTGTTGTGCCTTGGTTAGTGGGAACGAGACAATCTCATAAATTATGATTGGCTGAGGTAGAGTAAAATGTCACGGTAAGCCATTCAGAGGTAGAGTTGGGCGGATGTTTACACAAACTCAAACACACGCATAGTTGCCAGTTAAAATTCCTTAGAATCCAATTGGATTCTATGGAATTTTTAATTTGTTTCTGATTGGACACAATATCCCCGGACAGGATATTTGACTTTGCAGAATGCATTACAATTCTGTATATAGTTCAATTATATTTACTGGCAATTTGAGTATTCTGTATGTTTACAATGCGTTTACCTTTTTTGACCTTGGCATTAAAGGTCCAAATCTGCAATCTCTCCTCCATCTCAGGCTTGGGCGATTCTTCCGGGTCAGGGAGGAGGTACAAAGAATAGAGCAGAACCCAGGAGCAGGCCCGCCATGAACTAGGCTCACCGCAATGGCCTGGCCGGCAAAAAAATACTGGTCCTTTCTTAAAGCTTGAGGAAACATGACATGAAGAAAAAATTAAGATTAAGTACAGGGCAAAACCCTTGAAAAAGAAAGGGTTCATAGTTCATAATATAAAAGGGAACGGCTGTACAACAATTAAAAGCATACCTGAACTTTCACAAAGCAAGTTGGCTTTTCCTTCCCTTCCTCAAACATCTGGCGTGTGCAGGGCCCCCATAAGTAACGCAGGAACTCCGCTCCTAGGGCCACCGAGGTCACAGTCCTGCCTCATCCACAGCCAAAGTCATCCGAGCACATGACACACATTTGGAAGGTCGGATTGTAGGACACTCTCTTGAAACCTCTAACAGCACCATCCAAGCCAGAAGAACGGTTTTAATGTTAAATCTGCATTTTTTTT
>OLKM01006228.1:0-14794 GCA_900291075.1 Melanogrammus aeglefinus | reverse complement strand
ATTTCCTTGCCTGCTAACCACTACCCATCTTGTCCATCCCCTACCTGTTCCTTCAGGTTTTCTTCCTCTGTCTCTTCATCATTTCCTTCCTGCTCACCCTCTTGTCCATCCTCTACCTGTTCCTTCAGGTTTTCTTCCTCTGTCTCTTCACCATTTCCTTCCTGCTCACCATCCCTCATTGTCCATAACCTCCTCTACCTGTTCCTTCAGGTTTTCTTCCTCTGTCTCTTCATCATTTCCTTCCTGCTCACCCTCTTGTCCATCCCCTACCTTGTTCCTTTTCAGTTTTCATCTCCTCTGTTCTCTTCCATCATTTCCTTCTCCCTGTCACCCTCTTCCATGCTCACCTCCTACCTGTTCCTTCAGGTTTTCTTCCTCTGTCTCTTCATCATTTCCTTTCTGCTCACCCTCTTGTCCATTCTCCACCTGTTCCTTCAGGTTTTCTTCCTCTGTCTCTTCATCATTTCCTTCCTGCTCACCCTCTTGTCCATCCTCTACCTGTTCCTCCAGGTTTTCTCTCCTCGGTCCTCTCCGTATTTCTATCCTGCTCACCCTCTTGCACATCCTCTACTTGTTCTATTTGGTTTTCTTCTGTCACATTTGACTCACTTGCTTTTTCAAAAAAATCCCTCACCCCTTTTCTATTATTTGTCCATATGACCCACAACCAATGTCGGTTTTTACTTTCATCTTTTCCAAATAATTTAAGAGAAACTTCTGACCAAATGGCTGAAGAATAGCTGGGTGTCTCTATTTTCAATATTCACACTCTTCAGGGTTGCCACCAGAGCTTGTCAGTCTCCGCTGCCGAAACTTGCCCCACAGTTTTTCTCTGGGCTTTGCTTCCCTTTTTCACTCTTCCCATTTCTTTAAATTAAAAGACCTTTTGGAAAAGAGGGAGAGGCAACACTTTTATATATCAAGAGAGAGAAAGTTAAAAAAAAAAAAAAAAAAAAAAAAAAAAAAAACTCATGAAACTGAAGTTGTCCATTTACTGTAAATAAGCATAATCTAACAATTTGATTCACTGGTGGGCGATTATCATGACTTATGCAACAATTTTTCCTAAATTTGTTATGTAATCTGTTATGTTAAAATCTGCTTCCGTTTATAGCCTACTAATACCTCAACAGGCGGTATCTGGATAAACTGACCACAGACTGGGGATCTTCACTGTGACTTTCTCACATGAAAAAATATTAAAACTTTAAAAACTAACGTAATAACAGCACTGCAGCGAGAATTAAAACAGCATTTAGCTGCTTAGCTTTACCACTACTGCTGCCGGTTGCCGCGAAATGCAATACTTAATGGTGGACGGTATCTGCGTAATATTAAGCTAAGTAGGCCTATAATGTTTATTTGTGGGAGCATATGAATTTGGTCTGCTTAACTTGAATATTTCTGGGTCAGAACATGAAAGCAAAAAAAACAACAATGAAATGGCAAAAAAGAAGATAATAATGACTTACACATATCCTTGGAAAGGGACAAATTTACTTCTTTCTTTTATTTTCTTTCGTCTGTTCTGCTCTTGTAAATACTGCAGTAAAATTATAACCTTGGTCTTTCCAAAATGGAGCTTAACTGAAGCTTTCGGATGATTGGCTAGGAAATGATCACATATGACTTCAGAGCCAGGTGGAACCTGAAAACGTGCCAACCTGCTCCAAAATATCTTTGATTTGGCCCTGGTGGAAAAAAAAGATAATAATGACTTACACATATCCTTGGAAAGGGACAAATTTACTTCTTTCTTTTATTTTCTTTCTTCTGTTCGGCTCTTGTAAATACTGCAGTAAAATTATAGCCTTGAGCTGCATCCGAATACTCGTACTTGCATACTATATAGTATGCATTTTGTAGTATGCGAAAAATCTAGCGCGTCCGAATACTCTAGTATGCATTCTTGTAGTACGGAAGTCGGTTTCCGAATGCATACTACCGCCAAAGTGAACCACGGACCACACTACGCTTATCCCACAATGCAACCGGAGTCTGGTAACAAACGAAGAAGAGATGGCTGACCCGACACCACCAATATATCCATTATATATATATCCATATATATATATATATATATATATAATATATATAGATATCCATTTCAAGAGCTATTTTGCGTAGAAAGAGACATTTTTTTTTATTCAATAGCAACGATAATGAGACGGAAAACAGGTTAAATTTTGCCGCCATCTGGGGGGAAGATACGTCATCTCCAAACATCCGGTGGGAGTTTCGGCGGCGTTCTACGCATGTTCTGTAGACCTGTACTACACAGTCAAGAGTGTAGTATGGTCAAGTAGGTAGACACTAGACAGAAAATAGTATGTACTAGGTATTCGGATGCAGCCTTTGGTGTCTTTCCCAAAATGGAGCTTAACTGAAGCTTTCGGATGATTGGCTAGGAAATGATCACATGACTTCAGAGCAGTGAACCTGAAAACGTGCAACTGCTCCAAAATACCTTTGATTTGGCCCTGGTGGAAAAAAAAGATAATAATGACTTACACATATCCTTGGAAAGGGAAAAATTTACTTCTTTATTTTATTTTCTTTCTTCTGTTCTGCTCTTGTAAATACTGCAGTAAAATTATAGCCTTGGTCTTTCCAAAATGGAGCTTAACTGAAGCTTTCGGATGATTGGCTAGGAAATGATCACATGACTTCAGAGCAGTGAACCTGGAAACGTGCAACTGCTCCAAAATACCTTTGATTTGGCCCTGGTGGAACTAGCTCACCCGGTTAAATTCTCAGACCCAAACCAGAGCCAGGCCAGATTTAATGAAAATAAGTGAAAAATAAAATATTTAATATTATTATTATTAATATATTAATATTGCAAGTTATTAATGATTAATTCCAATAAAAAAATCACCAAACTTATTAAAAGGCACATTTCTCCAAAACAGCTGTTGTAGTATGAACCACGAGGAGTCCCTTTGGTGTGTGTGGTGATTTTGGAGTCTCTGTACTGTGTAACAGTGGAGCTATTGATTAATATTGCAAGATATTAATGATTAATTCCAATTAAAAAAATCACCAAAAATACAAAAAGGCACATTTTCTCCAAAACAGCTGTTCTGTAGTATGACCATGAGGAGTCCCTTGGTGTGTGTGGTGATTTTGGAGTCTCTGTACTGTATAACAGTGGAGCTATTGATTAATATTGGAGATTTTTAATGATTAATTCCAATAAAAAAATCACCAAAATTATTAAAAGGCACATTTCTCCAAAACAGCTGTTGTAGTATGACCACGAGGAGTCCCTTGGTGTGTGTGTGTGTGTGGTGATTTTGGAGTCTCTGTACTGTATAACAGTGGAGCTATTGATTAATATTGCAAGATATTAATGATTAATTCCAATTAAAAAATCACCAAAAATACAAAAAGGCACATTTCTCCAAAACACAGGCTGTTGTTAGTTATGACCATGAGGAGTCCTTTGGTGTGTGTGGTGATTTTTGGAGTCTCTGTACTGTATAAACAGTGGAGCTATTGATTAATATTGCAAGATATTAATGATTAATTCCAATAAAAAAATCACCAAAATTATTAAAAGGCACATTTCTCCAAAACAGCTGTTGTAGTATGACCATGAGGAGTCCCTTGGTGTGTGTGGTGATTTTGGAGTCGCTGTACTGTATAACAGTGGAGCTATTGATTTTTGTTCGGAGCGTCTTGCTCTTGTATTGCAATTTGCAGACGGTCCCTGCGCACCTCGCCCGGCTACCGGCTGCGCATAGAGATCAAATGTTTTCCATCCAGCTCGGAGAACGGCTCGTTTTCGTAAAAAAATCGGTTTTTGATTCTTGTAGGTAGTAGTCTGTAGGATTATGATGTGAAAGAGGCATCATTTGTGTTTGAACAACGTTTCGTCTCAAAGTTATTGATCCCGGAAGTCCGAATCTGTGAATATCTTTCCAACTTTACTTAACTCTTTTTTTTTATCAGCCGATCCGCGGATCACTTGCGTCCCGAACCGTGATGGTTGATCCGTACCGTTGCACCACTAATTATAACGTAGGCTATGTATTAACATTAATTATAAAATATAATGAATACCTTATTGCTATATGTACATGACCTGATCTTGCCTACATTCAGATTGTGCTTACCGTTTACATTATTCTGTCTACGCTTTACTCTGACTGGCTTCAGTTGGGTGTCTGTCCTTTTAGCCTTTCTGAAGCTGATCTCGCTTAGTCTGGCTGGTTTCACCTCTCTCTTGGATGTGTGGATCCACATATTTGTCCCTGAAGTACAACACCTCTCCGTCTTTCCCATCCTGACCCACACCTCAACTTTGAACATTAGTGCAGCTGCATGGCTGCAGCATGACCCTAACCTGAACAAAACATTTTTTGTACGTTAGGCTTTACATATACGTTGCTGACACTGACAATTGGGTAAATAATGAACATTTACAAAAGTAAACTTATGTTGGTTTACATACCCAGCCATACAGGTGCAGTTCGCAGTAAGAATACAGTTGTTGGTCTTGTTGACGACGATAACCCAGGCCTTGTACAATTCTGTCTTCTTTCCCTGTCTTTGGCTAGGCAGAACCTCCGTCTTCATCACAACGAAGTTTTGAACATTGTAATCATGCCATAGTATGTCTTTGGACATGACCACACAGAAACAAAAATTGTAAGCATCCAGAGACTTGTACGCTTTTAGCTTCTCCCGGGTATATACACTTGGAGTTTCGATTAGGTAATTATATAAAATCTCTGGCCACTGGATGCTAGGGCCATTTCGTTTTCATCATTTAACCATTGACAAGGTGCTATGGCAAACGGATCTGGAAGACGTATGATCCCACTGCCCACTAACGTCAATTTGGCTAAATAACAGTGTTTATCACTGGGGTGACAGGGCTATTGAAAATATGTCGAAAAACATTTTTACTAATCAGATCTAATCAATATTAACTATAATCTTTTTAAAAATCTCTATCTAGGCTACTTGTATTATTATCCGAGTGGTCCTTTTGCCGTTATAATTATAACTACCCTTTCTCGCTGTTTTCTGGCCACCACCCTGCGGCGGCGCATTGCCGAATGTTTACAAAATAAAAAAATTGGTCTATTACAGAACAAAATACCGGTAATTCAGGCTAAATTCCAGTGTAGTAATATTGGTAACAAAAAACGTAGCAAACATACCGGTAGTGCATTGTAAACACTAAACCATACATGGTGATAATTAGGCTATTGATTCATAACAAAAGGCAACTTATAGGTTTAGACACCTTACCGCGTACGTTACGTTAGCCTACCGGTGACTGAAAACTGAAGTCTCACGTTCGAGTCAAGAGCGAGGTGATGACCAGGGGCCTCATGTACAAAGCTTGCTTACGCACAAAAAAGCTGCGTAAGCAACTTCTCACGCAAACGTTCGGATGTACGAAGACTGACTTGACGTGAGAAAGTGCGGTTCTCCACGCAAACTAAATGCCTGGCTTACGCACATTTCTGCTGCATTGTCAGTTGGCGGCACATAGAGGCAAATCAGCGCAAACAACATGAGGCCTAACGCGATCACGAGTCAAGAAGTAATATTGCAATATGAGGCGAGTTCAAAGTGAGTGATTTGAACATCGGGATGCGTGATCTTAAATGCACTTCAATAATGCGTTATTGTTGTCGAGACGCATAATGTGACACTGTTGTTAGGCTAAACTTAAACAAACCCATAAAACTAAATTGTCAATATTGGAATGAAAAGGAAATTAAAAGGAACCCCCAGCAATATTATTTTCAGTGATGGCTTGTTTATTAAACGTTACATATTTTCCGGACCACGCATGACATATGATCTCTCTTCACACATTTGTTGTGAAATTCTTGACTGCAAATATTATTATATGATGCTGAGTGGGATTAAGCGCAAGATTGTTTACTTAAAATCAATCCATCAATAAACCAGTCGGCCAATTTCGAATTATGTGTATATATATTGACACCTTGGGTGTATGGGAACAACCTATCGTCAACATGCATCAAATTAAATGAGAATATAAAAGCAGGTGCAAAATGTGGCAATAATCGATAGGTTGACAATTGGCAGTGTGTTGCCTTATTAGAAGATATTGCGAATGGTCACATTCGAAATGAACGAGTGTTCCGTGATTATTACGATTTTTTGGCTCATGATGATGACTGGCTTATCAGCCGATTCAGATTTCCAAGAAGCTATCCTCTGGAACTATGTACTGAGTTGAGCCCGGGTTTGGAGAGGCAGGGACCGGCGAGGAGGTCACGCATTGCCAGTTCCAATACAAGTCCTGACTACGCTTGGTTTTCTAGCAACAGGATCATTCCAGAGGGAATTGGCTGACCGGTCAGGAATGAGTCAGGGAGCTCTGAGCCGCGCCATTCCGCCTGTTTTAAACGGGATCATCCGCATCTCAGCCAGGTATATACGGTTTCCATATGATGCAGTAAACCAAGCAAACATCAAAGCGCAATTTGCAGCGATAGCCGTGGTTCCCAATGTAATCGGAGCGATCGACTGCACACACATTGCAAATAAAGGCGCCATCTGAAGGGGAATATGAGTACGTTAATAGGAAACACTTCCATTCCTTAAACGTGCAAATAATCTGTGATGCCCAAATGCCGCCTTACGAATATCGTGGCAAGGTGGCCTGGGTCAACCCATGATTCATTCGTCCTGAGAAACAGCTCGGTTGGGAATAGGTTGGAGGCTGGAAGAGTGTGTGATGGGTGGCTAATTGGTAAGCAATTTAAAACACTTTAAAGTGAATTTACTGAAATCTAAGACATGTTGGGTAGCCTTATGCTGTAATTGTACCTATTACTCCTAAGGAGACAGCGGTATACGCCTTACGGCCATGGCTGTTAACCCCCCTCGGCCAACCCACAGACTGTCCGAGAGCAGAGATATAATGATATCCATGCACCGCACTCGGACAGTCGTGGAAAAGAGCGATAGGGCAGCTGAAGAGCCGGTGGCGCTGCCTTGACCGGAGCGGGGGAATGCTGCTCTATATCACCCTGAAAAGGTTGTGCCGCATTGTGCAGGCATGTGGGGTTTCTGCACAATGTTGCGCACAGGCACGGCGTGCCATTACGCGAGGTTAATGGACCTCCCAGAAGACCCCAGACCCCGGACCAAACAATGCGCAGCCCCAATGTAGAGGCCATTCGAATCCAGGCAGCAGTTAATAGGCAGAATATATAAAAAGGTAAACGGAGACAACATTCATTTTTTAACTAGTTCTTTTAATGTTGAGACTAATTGCTTGTAAGGCCTCCGTTATTTCTCTTTGAGGTTGGAATTCATCTCCTGAATTCCCCTTAACGATCTCCTCCTGCGAGTCCAGCACAGGCGCGAGTTAAAACCCGGCCTTTTCCCAACTGGCAGCAGACAGGAGGGGCAATGGGCAGTGGAGACGGAGACGCCGGACACCGCCTGGCTGGGGGTCTTCCTCTGGCACCATCAGCTGTGCGCCACTTGGTCCTTTGGCTGTCTGTGATTAAAGAATGTATATATAAATTACAAATCACATTGAGGAGAACGCGCTTTTATTGCTGGCTAAACATTAATCATGTATACGGAAATGCAGGCTAGGGCCTATACTAGCAGGTATAAAAGTTCTTCAAATATATGTGAAAACAATTGTACCTTCCGTGGGATCCTGGCCAAGTCGGAATCCCCTTCGGCTGGCGGGACCACGCCAAAAAAGGAGCCGATCCCCAGCACTTGCGGCCACCCTCTGCTCGAAATAGGGCGAGCTCCCCGACTCCGGCTCCGGCTGCCCGTCTCTGACCCCACGCTTCTCCCGGTGGGCAGAGACCCTTTTTTTTGACATCAACTTTTTATTGTCCGACCACTTTTTTTTATATATCCGCCAACAGTTCGGCTTTCCGCCGCCCCAACCTCATTAACAGATTTTGCTACCGATTTCCCACGCCAGTTTTTTGGTTTTAGTGCTGATTCCGGAGGAAAGAGAGAGCCAAACAAGATTTTATTTCTGGCCTCTACCCTCCGAAATCAGCACCTCCACCTCGCATTCGCTAAAGTTCTTCTTTCTTTGCTTTATCCATTATCTCCTTTCTCCTAACAAGCGCACTACTGCAGGCCTGTTTATACTAATTAGCATATTAAATGAGGGAGGAGACTGGGCGGGAGAGTCGGGCTCCGTGCACGTGCGCACAATTTTCACGTTAATTGGGATGTACAAAGAGAGAATCTGCGTGAAATCGTGCTTACCGCAAGGATTGATACCATCCGGATTTATTTGTGCGCAGCAGCTTTCCAAATTTTGGCGTCCGCAAAGTTTTACTCAGAAATCCACGCAAGTCTTTGTACATGAGGCCCCTGGCTACCGTAGCTATGGTTTGGATTCGTTAGCAAACATCGCCCCCCCTGTGTTACTTGTATGTTACTATCACAAGTATAATGTTGAGGCCTGCCCAGAAAAAACTTGGTTCTAATAGCCTATAGGCCCCGGCCTGTATGAGAGACCGGCCATTATTTACCTCCTCCGACAGCGAGACCGGCCAATGTTAGAAACCCGGTGTTGTACCCAATTCAGCACCCCCCGCGTCAGATGCACCCCCTCGCGGGAGCGCGCACCACTCGCTTGATCGGAAAGGAAAGCAGTTCGACTAAACAAACGCAGGGGAAAATACTATACTACGATTTAATTATTTGTGAAGGAGATGGAAGAGAAGAATACAATTGATTACAGTCTTTAAAACTGTTCTAAAGAGTACAAAACAACCGATGTTTTTTCTTTCAAAAAACTCGAACGAACGAGTTTTTTGGAAACGAACGCAAAAGAACACCCTTATTGTTCTCTGTGGAAATATTATAGCCTATCCCAGCCATGACTACAAAATGAATTAACTTAATTTTGATTTGAGCAAGTTGAATTGTATTTGACCACAGCGTTTTCACAAGACTAAATATGATTCTAGGCATTTCCTGAATTATCTCTTGATGAAAATGTAATGTGATCTATGCCTGATAGGACAGTCATAACGTTTCTCACCATTAAAGGGCAAATTCTCTTCATCAAATAGCTACACTTGTTTTTGTGAAATTAAACATTTTTCTTTCTGCTTTATAAGATAAAATATAATAAACCAATTCCACATCCACCACTGACTTATCCTTTTGTCAGACCTATCAAACTCATACATATCTTTCCTAGTAAAAGTTAAGAGGGGGTGCTTATTCTGCCTGTTGTGAAAATAGGCCTGGTGTGATATATGCACCCCCCCCCTCCTAAATAAATTATGTTTGATCTCCAGCATCAAATGCTTTTCAGAGTACACAGACATGGGACTAGTATGAGTAAGGCAGTTGTGAGTTTCATGCATGTGCCACTTTCCTAGTAAAAGTTAAGAGGGGGTGCTTATTCTGCCTGGTGTGAAAATAGGCCTGTCGGTGATATGCACCCCCTCTCCTAATTTTTTTCCTGTTGATCCCAGCATCAAAATACTTTTGACAGTACACACATGGGAACTATTATTGTCTAAGCAGAGTCATTTTCATTCATGATTCTCTGTTCATCCCTAGCATTCAAATGCTTTTCACGCTACGCAGGATGAGACTAGTATTGTGTAACCAGAGTCAGTTTAGTGTATGTGACAGCTTTCACAGTAAGAGTTATGCTGGCGGGTGATACATATCACAGGAAATGGAACCACAAGGCCTGCCATGAAATGCACCCCATCTGCATCATTTTGTGTTCCTTTGACCTCACTATTGGTGCTTTTAACTGCATGCAATTGTGTGCCAAGATATGTATGAGTTTGATATAGGGTCTGACAACAGATAAGTGCAGAGTGGTGGATGTGGAATTGGGTTTATTATATTTTATCTTATAAAGCAGCAAGAAAAATGTTTTAATTTCACAAAAACAAGTGTGTAGCTTATTTGATGAAGAGAATTTGCCCTTTAATGGTGAGAAAACCACACATTAGGTTATGACTTGTCCATCAGGCATAAGATCACATTACATTTTCATCAAGAGATATATTCAGGATCAGAAGGCTATTGTTTCGACCTATATATACAGGTTAACCCCATTTTAAAAGCACTTACTTTTGAACCTATGAATTTGCAAGAAAATGCTAGAATCATATTTAGTCTTGTGAAACGCAGTGTCAAATACATTCAACTCTTGCTCAAATCAAAATTAAGTTTAATTCATTTTTGTAGTCATGGCTGGGGTGTAGGCTATATATTTTCCACAGAACAATTAAGGTGTTCTTTTGCGTTCGTCCCCAAAAAAACTCGTTCGTCGTCGAGTTTTTTGGAAGAAAAACATCGGTTGTTTGTACTATTTAGAACAGTTTTAAAGACTGTAATCACTTGTATTCTTCTCTTCCATCTCCTTCACAAATAATTAAATCGTAGTAGGCCTATAGTATTTTCCCCTGCGTTTGTTTAGTCGAACTGCTTTCCTTTCCGATCAAGCGAGTGGTGCGCGCTCCCGCGAGGGGGTGCATCTGACGCGGGGGGTGCTGAATTGGGTACAACACCGGCCGCTAATGGAATACAGGCCAATATTAGAGGATTTACGGTAGATTGAATTCATAGAATTGTTGAATAGATAAACAAATATTAGTACTAATAATATAGATAAGGCAGTGAATACATAAAGAATAAATAAATAAATAAATAAATAAACTAATTAATTAATATTGTGATGCAATCTGGTGCAGATAAAGCAAATTCATTGGGTAACTTTACGTTACCAGTTACAGAAATCTCCACGTCTGCAGTTCTTCATCTTCATTTTGTGTTGGCAAATGTTTCATCTTTTTGAGAAGCTTTCTTTTTTGTAGCCATTGTATAAGTTTCAAGATGTGTTTTCTTTTAGATCAAGAACCTTCAATTAACTCCCTTAGTTCAGTGGCTAAACCGGGCATTTTTTCATTCAAGCTTATTTTTTAGTCTATGGCAAAGACTTGTATCTTTGGCTTGAGCTATTCAGAAGTCCTGTTTGCGCCAAATTTGTGCCAGGAGGTCGCAGGTCATAGGCAAAGTGCTGCGTTCAGTATGGTCGGACGTGGAAATTACGTCATCTTAGACCTGGGTGCATTCGAGTAACAAAGTCAGAGGTTGAGGTCAATAAAATTCATAAAAACACATCAAATTTACATTTTTTTCACAGTTTACAGTGTGGGCTGCCATGGTAAAATTACATCATACGACAAACTGGGGGTTAAGAAAGCATACCGGCTGTTATTTTATTTTTCCTACTCGGAAGCCGGAATTTACGACCTCCGAGTTGTACTTGAACGCAGCATATTCTTCATGCAAATTCAGGCCGATTCAGACCCCTCTTGCCAACTAACGTTACAGCCTCCTGACCATTAGACATTGTGCATTCAACTTACTCGACTGTTTTTTTTCTGTAAGGTTTTATTTCAGCATGAGGAAAAGACCTTTCACAAGGTCTAGAAAAGTCTTAAAAGACGACAATTTGGCGACACTGCCACCGTCGCCACCGTCGACAGAAAAAACACCGCAAACCGCACCTGACCAATGCATCATGGCGGACTTCGCAGCATGGTCGGCAGTAGTGATGGCAGTAACGCTATCGAAGATGACCAGGATGATTTTTATATTTCTAGCGACACCCTTGATGCTGACAAGAGAGACAAATCTCAGACTGACGGTAAGTTAGCTAATGTTGACCTGTTAGCACGTGGTTTAGCCTAACTAACGTTAGCTTGTTAGCTGCTAACGTTAGCAGCTGTAGGCTATTTGTTTCACTGTAAAAGTCCAAAAAGGAGAAAAATGATACTCTGTTTCAAAGTCCGGTTCACACTGTTCCTTGTTAAAGGTAGAGTCTGAAGGTTTATTTGTTGCAGTTGCTTCCCGTATTTAGCATTATTACTATTTGTGAAAAATGCTTAATGCAGATTTCACCGTTTTCTCATCATATAGACCACAAATCTGGCCTATGTTATCCTAAAGAGGCTAAACCATTCATTATAACACACAGGTTTCTGATCTGTGAAACCTATATTCTGTTTGTGTGAAAATGCAATAAAGGCCACATTTCACTGTTTTCTCTCAGCATATAGATCACATTAGACCAGGTCCTGATCAAAAACCACTATGCCTAGACTTCACAAAATAGAATAAAGGTTTCACACGATCAGAAACCTGTTGTTTTAATGAATGTTCAGCCTCTTTAGGATGATCTCGGCCAGATTTGAGAAGTCTAGGTACAGTGGTTTTTGATCTGGACCTGGTTTAATGAGGTCTGTAGATAATTAAACAAAAAAAAAAACGGTGAAATCTTCCCTTCAGCATTTTCACAAACAAAATAAACCTTTCAGAAATACAATAGCGGGTGTCAGGCAAAGGTAATGTCTAAAATGTTTTTACATCAAAAAGTGTCACAAAAACAGACAAATCAGTGTACAACAACAGGTACCTCTCAGACGCACAACTTTTGGTCAATCTGTTCTATTCTGTATGCATGCACTGCACTTCCCTTGTTTTTTTGTGTGGTCATTCGTCTGGTTTTCTTGTTGTTGTGCAGTGCATGCCTATGTATGTATGCATGCACTGCATTTGTCTTATTTTTCTATATTTGCAATTTATCTCTAAGTATGTGTGTGTGAATGGTACTTAACTTGCTGCTACTGTGTCCTACTACTGTCTCCAATGTCTTGGTCCACCCCAGGCCGTGGTCGCGGGCCACCACATTCTGGATCCATCCATTTAGACTTGCACTTTACCTATTTAAACTTGCACTTGCAACTTTAGAAACTGGCACTTTTATACCAGGCACTTTACAGATACATATGCACTTTTATGTATAGGTATGAATGTGTATATGATTGTGAACTACTGTATAATTCCTGTGCATTTCTGTCTGTTTGTGTGTTACCTGCCAAGGGACTACGGATGCAAATTAGCAAGTTGCTAACTCTGATGCATTTACATTTGTGCACACGTACGAATGTTCATTATGTGAACAATGTGTATTGTCCCTTTTAAATAAACAACAGTCGCACTGCACGTTACGTTAATTTTACCCTTAAGTGCTAAATCGGAGGCTGGCCAATCAGAAGCTAACTTAAGCGTCGTCATAGAATCTACATTTTATACAGTATCATTACCCCTAGTCGCAATCATGTGCAGACTATGTCCCATTATGTTCTAATATTCTACTTAATTATGGCATGTACTTAACATGTCTAACATGATTTTAGATGCACTCAACATTATTTCTCTCATTTTCAGTCATGAGTCCAACAGCAGCAGTCATGATAAAGAAGTATAAGAAAAGAGAACATCTGCTGAGACTCAAAGTACAGAAATTGAGCCAAGGAGATGGCCTCCCTTAGGACAAAAGACTTGCAGGTAAGTGTGTTTTCTTTTTCCTCAAAACTATTTTCTCCTCCATACCCAATCCAAATATATCAGTATCAGAATCAGTTTTGTTTTTCCTAACGTATGACACACTGCCTCACTGCAGTGAAGCACATACCGTAAATTCCCGGACTATTGAGCGCACCTGAATTATAAGCCGCACCAGCTAAATTTTAAAAGAAAAGATTTTGTACAATATATAGACGCGCACCTGAATATAAGACGCAGGTTTTTCATGTTGTAACATGAGATATTTACACAAAAAGACAGTACACGGAAGATGTGTGGAACTATGCAAGTCCGCTCGCTTTTCCTCTGTTTCGGTTACGCTCCTCTTCAGCCATGTGCATTTTGTTGACAACAAAGCCGGCGAAAAAATCAATAAATGGAGCTGGATAACGTTACATAACGATGTTATGGCGTGTGTGGTTTGTGTAGTCAACTGTCATGAACAAGAGATTACGGGAGCGTGTTTGTGTCGCGTGGTCATAGACTGTAGGTTGCGGTGCAGCAGAGACGAGAGAGCTGGGACACCGGGGAGGCGACCGAGTTTACACTGATGTTGCAAGTTTGGTTTTCAGCTGTGAGACGCCAGGTGAAGACAGAGAGCTGTCGTTCTCGGCAGTACGGCACCAACACGGCAGTAACATGCTGTTAGAAAATAAAAACACTCAGTGCAACCAAACTCAAAACTAGTGTCTTTCTCTGGCGCATTCCCCCACATGTCTCTTTCTCCACCCTGCGCTTCCTGCTACAGCGCCCACCGGAGGGCCGTTAGCCAGTAAAAAATCTATAAATTAGCCGCATTGTTTTATAGGCCGCAGGGTTCAAAGCGTATGAAAAAAGTAGCGGCTTATAGTCCGGAAATTACGGTAAATTAAATAAGGATACTAGATTAGTAGGAGTGTTGTCACGATACCAACATTTTGGTACCGGTATCGGTACCAACATGTTTTTCGATACTTTTCGGTACTTTTCCACATAAAAAGAGAACCAAAAAATGTCATTATTGGCTTTATTTTAATAGAAAATCTTAGAACTATAACATATGCATCAGTAATCAGTAAATCTAAACAGTTACTGCTGCTGCAGGATTCAATTTCCATCTATATTATTCTGAACTCTTCCTAAATTAAAACATTAGTGGTCTGTTTAAAAATGAATATCAACTTGTTTTCTTTGCATGATGAGGTCTGAAAACACTGCATCTTTTTTTGTTATTTTGACCAGTTGTAATGTTTGGGAGAAATTGTTATCAGTAGTTTATAGAATGAAACACAAACGTTCATGTTACTCAAACACACACACCTATTGTTTCCCATACGTAGACCAAATTGATTCTGCTCCCCCCCCATCAACGCAATATCGTTCCGTTAATTCATCTCCGCGTCGCGCTGCTCTTCGCTGTGTACAC
>OLKM01006227.1:0-5000 GCA_900291075.1 Melanogrammus aeglefinus | reverse complement strand
GGGCAGGCCTTGGCTGGGAGGGCCTGGCCTGGGCAGTGAGGGCCTGGCCTGGGCAGTGAGGGCCTGGCCTGGGCAGTGAGGGCCTGGCCTGGGCAGTGAGGGCCTGGCCTGTGAGGGCCTGGCCTGGGCAGGCCTCTGCTGGGCAGGCCTTGGCTGGGAGGGCCTGGCCTGGGCAGTGAGGGCCTGGCCTGGGCAGTGAGGGCCTGGCCTGGGCAGGGAGGGCCTGGCCTGTGGGGGCCTGGCCTGGGCAGGCCTCTGCTGGGCAGGCCTTGGCTGGGAGGGCCTGGCCTGGGCAGGGAGGGCCTGGCCTGGGCAGGGAGGGCCTGGCCTGGGCAGGGAGGGCCTGGCCTGGGCAGGCCTCTGCTGGGCAGGCCTTGGCTGGGAGGACCTTGCCTGGGCAGGGAGGGCCTGGCCTGGGCAGGCCTTTGCTGGGCAGGACCCCTCGTGGACGCACCTACCCCTGGGTAGACATGCAGTGCATGTGGGTGTCTGGTGCTGGGACCTGCCTATTAGTTTATTTAATTTTTTTTTTTTTCCATTTTCTAAAATTCCCCTGTGCTGTTCAGCAAGCGAGCACACTCACACACACACACACACACACTGGCCCCCAGCAGAGGCCTCCTTGGCCCGGGTGGAAACTAGATTGCATGTGGGTGTCTTGGTGCTGGGACCTGCCTATTAGTTTATTTAATTTATTTTTTTTTCCCATTTTCTAAAATTCCCCTGTGCTGTTCAGCAAGCGGAGCACACTCTCACTGGCCCCAGCAGGAGGCCTCCCTTGGCCGGGTGGGAAACTAGATTGCATGTGGGTGTCTGTTTATTTAATTTCAGCCTTTTTTTTCTTTCTCTCTCTCTCCCAGCCCCATTTTCTAAAGCGGAATCCTACGACCGTACGATGGCTCCCTCTGGTGTCGCTGGTGCTGGGACCTGCCTATTAGTTTATTTAATTTTTTTTCTTCCCATTTTCTAAAATTCCCCTGTGCTGTTCAGCAAGCGAGCACACTCACACACACACACACACACACTGGCCCCAGCACAGAGGCCTCCCTTGGCCGGGTGGAAACTAGATTGCATGTGGGTGTCTGTTTATTTAATTCAGCCTTTTTTTTCTTTCTCTCTCTCCCAGCCCCATTTTCTATAGCGGAATCCTACGACGGTACGATGGCTCCCTCTGGTTGTCGCCCGTGTGGTGGCGCGCCGAATCCATTATTATTACAATTGTTGTTGTTATTTATTACGCTGCGAAACGAGAGCCAGAGAGCGTAATTCAATTCAACCAGAGGACGGATAAAATCAACCCGAGGAAGGAGAAGGAAAAGCCCGCTTGAAGGGAATTTAACCAGCGAGACGACCACCACACCAACCCCCCCGGGGAGGAATCACCGGCTCGCGAGCGGCCGGACATACCCGGTGGGATCACAGCGGTGCACACAACACACACACGCGAATGGTCAGGACCCCGTAGGTGGCGCCGCTTCCGCTCCGCTCCGCTCGGATTAAACGCAAACCAAAAGCGAGCACCGGGGAACGGGATAAAAACGAACCCCAGACAGGAGAAGGGAAAAGCCCGCTTAAAGGGAATTTAACCAGCGAGGCGGACCCCCGCCCGGGGGCCGGAATCGTCGGCCCGCGGGCGGGCGGGTCTACCCGGTGGGATTCACGGCGGTGCACACAACACACACACACGAATGGTCAGTGTCGCCGCAGCCGCGCCGCGCCGCTCCGCTCCGCTCCGATGAAACGCAACACCAAAGCGAGCACCGGGGAACGGATAGGAGAATGAGGGAATTTAACCGAGCTAGTGGAGCCCCGGGGAGGACGCGGTGGACATCAAAACCCCGGTGGGCTGACGGAAGAGAGAGCGGGGGGACTGCCCGCCGCGCCGCCGCTTCGATTGACCGCAACGAACGGATTAAACGAAGCCGACCAATGAGCAACGAAAAACCCGTTTAAAGGGAACCAAACGGAAGGCAGGGAGGGCAGCGAGACGACGGACTGACCGGTCGATCGGTCGGACGGCGATCTCGCGCGACCCCCGTCGTTGACGCACCCGAATGTAGGTCAACTGTGTGTGCCGTCGTTGACGCACCCGTTCCCGGGTAGAAATGTAGGTCAACTGTGTGTGTGTGGGTGGGTGTGGGTCTCGTGTGACCGGTGTGGACCGACGTGGGCACGGGCCCATGATGATCTTCCCGGACGCCCCGGTCCCCGGGTGGACACAAGCGTGGACGTGGGTCAGGTGCAGGGAGCCTGGTAAGTGGTTTGTTTACACATTTGTCCGGGTGTGTGTGTGTGTGTGTGTGTGTGTGTGTGTGTGTGTGTGTGTGTGGGTGTGGGTGTGGGTGTGGGTGTGGGTGTGGGTGTGGGTGTGGGTGTGGGTCAGGCGCTGGGAGTTGATTATTAGTGTGTTTTCAGCAGTCCATGGAGCACACACTGCCCCCAGGAGAGGCACCCTTTGGCCGGGCAGACAAGAGTGTGTGTGTGTGTGTGGGGGGTCAGCTGCTGGGAGTCTATAATAATTATTATTATTATTACTACTATTATTCAGGTCTTTCAGCCATCAGTCCCAGGGGGAAGACAGCAAGACACTGCCCCCAGGAGAGGCACCCTTTGGCCGGGCAGACAAGAGTGTGTGTGTGTGTGGGGTCAGCTGCTGGGAGTCTATAATTGCTATTATTACTATTATTCAGGTCTTTCAGCCATCAGTCCCAGGGGGAAGACAGCAGACACTGCCCCCAGGAGAGGCACCCTTTGGCCGGGCAGACAAGAGTGTGAGTGTGTGGTGTGTGTGTGTGTGTGTGTTGGGGGAGTCAGCTTGCTGGGAGTCTATAATTGCTTATTATTACTATTATTCAGGTCTTTCAGCCATCAGTCCCAGGGGGAAGACAGCAGACACTGCCCCCAGGAGAGGCACCCTTTGGCCGGGCAGACAAGGAGTGTGCGTGTGTGTGTGTGTGTGTGTGTGTGGGTCAGCTGCTGGGAGTCTATAATTATTATTATTATTATTACTACTATTATTCAGGTCTTTCAGCCATCAGTCCCAGGGGGAAGACAGCAGACACTGCCCCCAGGAGAGGCACCCTTTGGCCGGGCAGACAAGAGTGTGCGTGTGTGTGTGTGTGTGTGTGTGTGTGTGTGGGTCAGCTGCTGGGAGTCTATAATTATTATTATTATTATTACTACTATTATTCAGGTCTTTCAGCCATCAGTCCCAGGGGGAAGACAGCAGACACTGCCCCCAGGAGAGGCACCCTTTGGCCGGGCAGACAAGAGTGTGCGTGTGTGTGTGTGTGTGTGGGTCAGCTGCTGGGAGTCTATAATTATTATTATTATTATTATTACTACTATTATTCAGGTCTTTCAGCCATCAGTCCCAGGGGGAAGACAGCAGACACTGCCCCAGGAGAGGCACCCTTTTGGCCGGGCAGACAAGAGTGTGCGTGTGTGTGTGTGTGTGTGTGTGTGGGTCAGCTGCTGGGAGTCTATAATTATTATTATTATTATTACTACTATTATTCAGGTCTTTCAGCCATCAGTCCCAGGGGGAAGACAGCAGACACTGCCCCCAGGAGAGGCACCCTTTGGCCGGGCAGACAAGAGTGTGCGTGTGTGTGTGGGTCAGCTGCTGGGAGTCTATAATTGCTATTATTACTATTATTCAGGTCTTTCAGCCATCAGTCCCAGGGGGAAGACAGCAGACACTGCCCCCAGGAGAGGCACCCTTTGGCCGGGCAGACAAGAGTGTGCGGCTGTGTGTGTGGTGTGTGGGTCAGCTGCTGGGAGTCTATAATTGCTATATTATTACTATTATTCAGGTCTTTCAGCCATCAGTCCCAGGGGGAAGACAGCGGAACTCCCTGCTCAACTTTGGACAGTCTTAAATGTGTTTTCTGATTTTCATCATTAGGAGTCTATTATTGCTATTCATTTTCTTTCAGCCATCAGTCCCAGGGGGAAAGACAGCAGACACACTGCCCCAGGAGAGGCACTCTTTGGCCAGGCAGACAGAGTGTCAAGTGTGTGTGTGGGTCAGCTTCTGGAGGTCTATTATTGCTATTATTTCTTTCAGCCATCAGTCCAGGGGAAGACAGCAGACACTGCCCCCAGGAGGAGGGCACCTTTTGGCCAGGCAGACAGAGTGTGAGTGTGTGTGTGTGTGGTACTGTGTGACAGGTTGCTTGGTTGTGTGTGTGTGGTGATGTGGTGTGTGTGTGTGGTGTGTGTGTGTGTCGTGGATTTGGACCGTGTGTGTGTGCCTGTGTGTGTGTGTGTGTCCAGGTGCTGGGAGTCTATTATTGTTATGATGTACTTATTATTCAGGTCTTTTCAGCCATCAGTCAGGTGGAAGGACAGGCAGACAACTGCCCCCAGGAGAGGCACTCTTTGAGGGAGGGCGGGAACTGGAGTGTGAGTGTGTGTGTGGGTCATCTTCTGGGACTCTATTATTATTATTCAGGTTCTTGCAGCCATCAGCGTCCAGGGGGAAGACAGCAGACCACTGCCCCAGGCCGATGACGGCACTCTTGGGCCAGGCACAGACAAGAGTGTGAGTGTTGTGGTTGGGGTCAGCTTCTGGGGAGTCACACTATTATTAATTACTATTATTCAGGTCTTTCAGCCTACAGCTTCCAGGTGCGAAGACAAGCAGACACCTGCCCCCAGGAAGAGGCACTATGGCCAGGCAGACATGGAGTGTGAGATGTGTGTGGTGCTGTCAGCTGTTCTGGGACGTCTTAATTGATTGCTATTCATTTCTTGTTCAGCCATCAGTTCCAGGGGAAGATAGCAGACACTAGCCCAGGAGAGGCCACTTCTTTGGCCGGGCAGAACAAGAGTTGTGAGTGTGTGGTCAAGCTTCTGGGAGTCTATTATTGACTATTCATTTCTTTTCAGCCATCAGTCCCAGGGGGAAAAGACAGCAGAACACTAAGCCCCAGAGGAGGCAACTCTTTGGCCGGGCAGTACAAAGAAGTGTGAGGTGCTGTAGGGTCAGCTTCTGG
>OLKM01006226.1:0-14796 GCA_900291075.1 Melanogrammus aeglefinus | reverse complement strand
AAAGACTAGGAGCTATTACCGGCCTTTTAGTGTTCTCAATGTTATACATTTAAGTTGGAGGATATTCTAGTGGTAAAGGGGTTCGACTCCTAGCTGAAAGGTTCCGGGTTCAAACCCCAATGTCACCAGGCTACTTGCAAGCATCCCTGAGCGATTCGACCCCTAACCCCTACCTGCTCCTTGCTGTAATTCATCACCAAGTCACTTAGGATCAGAGCATCTGTTGGAGGACTAGATGGTCAATATAAATGCGTTCTTGTGTGTGTTCACCAGAATGAGATGCTGGAGGAGGGCCAGGAGTACGCGGTCATGCTGTACACCTGGAGGAGCTGCTCCCGGGCCATCCCACAGGTACCAAGGGACCCTCTGATGTCACTTCCTGTTCACACCTGAGGAATTATTATTTATTTTTTTCGAGCTAACATAGCTTTTCATTGAAGTAACACACTTTTCATATAGTAATACACACTGCGTTTCACACATTCAAAATCTGAGATCCGTTCATCATTATAATACTAGATCATATACCGTTTATCATATAATATATATCTAATATTAGGGATGCACCGAATTTTCGGCCACCGAAAATTCTCGGCCGAAAATGGCCCAATAGCGGATTTTCGGTTTCAGGCCGACATACTTTTATCAACGAAACAACACGGCCGAAACAGAAATGTGTGATGACGCAAACAAAAAGCACGGCCAGCACACGCTTGTCTGGATAAGCGCCAATATGTTTGCGTTGTGGATGTTTTTTAATGTTTCTGAGAAAGACCCACGTATAACGATTGGCATTGTATTACTCACACCGAGTAATACACCGGTATTACCGAGTACAAACGGTATATTTTGAAACTCGGTCAACCGCCATCTTCTCCGTCAACTCTCCTCTCACACTCGGTGACAGCGTCTGGCAGCTCGCCAATTCTCGGTGACAGCGTCTTTCTTCTAAAATTCTACATATAATAGTATAATATAATTGTATATATAATATCACGGCCAAAAGCTCTGTGCACCTCCGGATGGCCGTAGCGCGGGGAGCTCTCGTATGGATTGGGCTTCACGGGATTTGTTTACTGGCGTTGTTATGGTTACCAGTCTTGCGTGTTCCAACGCAATATTAGGTAGCCTATCTATTAGGGGGGTGTGTGTGTGTGTGTGTGTGTGTGTGTGTGTGTGTGTGTGTGTGTGTGTGTGTGTGTGTGTGTGTGTGTGTGTGTGTGTGTGTGTGTGTGTGTGTGTGTGTGTGTGTGTGTGTGTGTGTGTGTGTGTGTGTAATAATTTCTTTTGGTTTTTGGTTTTCGGCCTTGGTTTCCTCGGTTTTTGTTTCGGCCAAGAATTTTCATTTCGGTTGCATCCCTATCTAATATTGCTAGCACGAGCCCTACCCTTAATTCTCTCCCTGAGGGACCTGTGCGCTCTACTGATGGCCTCCAGTAGTAACTCATGACCGACGATTTCCTAATTACTAAAACAAATTAACTGTTTGTGTGTGTGTGTGTGTGTGTGTGTGTGTGTGTGTGTGTGTGTGTGTGTGTGTGTGTGTGTGTGTGTGTGTTGTGTGTGTGTATGTGTGTGTCATGTGTGATGGTGTGTGTGTTGTCTTGTAAGTATACTAAAAACAAAAAAACAAACTGTCTAATAAAGTATGGCATATTCTCAACAGTCCCCATACAAGGTGTTGCGGTCCTTTCACTCGGTCCAGTGTTTTATAACTTCCTCGCCCTCATCTCCCTCTGTCAGGTGAAGTGTAACGAGCAGCCCAACCGCGTGGAGATCTACGAGAAGACCGTGGAGGTGCTGGAGCCAGAGGTCACCAAGCTCATGAACTTCATGTACTTCCAGGTAACGCTCTGACCCTGCCCACCTGCACACCAACCGGCCACCCATTGGTCAGGTGGAGCAAGAGCCCGCCCATGATGCAGTGTGATTGGTTGTCGAATGTATTATGATGATCAATTTCTTATATAAATACATAGAAAATAAATACATTAAAAAAACGTCTTTTCTCGCTTCCTCCTCCTTCTTCTCCCTCCTCCTCCCCCTCTCCTCTTCTGCCTCCTCCTCTACCTCCTGTCAACCTCTTCATCCTCCTCCATCTCCTGTTCCTCCTCATCCTCCTCCATCTCTTCTTCCTCCTCCTCGATCTCTCCTTCCTCCTCCTCCTCCTCCTCCTCTCCTTCCTCCTCATCCTCTACCTCCATCTCTCCTCCTCCTCCATCTCCTGTTCCTCCTCCTCCTCCTCCTCCTCCTCCATCTCCTGTTCTTCCTCCTCCTTCTCCATCTCCTCTTCCTCCTCCTCCTCCATCATCTCCTGTTCCTCCTCCTCCTTCTCCATCTCTTCCTCCTCCTCCTCCCTCCCAGCGTATGGCCATAGACCGGTTCTGCGGGGAGGTCCGGCGGCTGTGCCACGCGGAGCGTCGTAAGGACTTTGTGTCTGAGGCGTACCTCCTCACGCTGGGGAAGTTCATCAACATGTTCGCCGTCCTGGACGAGCTCAAGAACATGAAGTGCAGTGTGAAGAACGACCATTCCGCCTACAAGCGGTACGCACATACTGGGAGTATATATATATATATATATATATATATAATATAATATAAATATAAATACCGGGCGGCTCGGTGGCTCAAACCACCAACGCGCTGACCATGTAGGCAATACCTTCGTAGGTTTGCAGCTGTTGTGCTGCATGTGGTTCCTTCTCTTCTTCAACCCACCTTCCAGCCTGTTTTCACTGAGACAAGAAACCTCATTAACATAAATAATACAATGATAAAAATTATATATATATGCTTTAAACACACTCATGGATATATCAAATACAAGGATGTTAACCTACCAATAACTCATGATAACAACATGGACTTTCACTTAAAAACATTCAAACGTAAAATACTCGGATACCAACATCCTTAAAACCTCTGTGTAGTTGCAGTTTATAACATGTGCATGTCCACATGCTTACCACAAGAGGGCGGTGTTGATCTGAGGACTGCCCTAAGGATATTTCTCCCTTCTCCCCACTTGTGTAAAAGAAGAAGAATAACTATTTCTTTGGCTGTGGAGAAGCTCATGTCATCTCAAGTTATTTTTTCTTACCATCTGGAGGATATTGTTTATTTTCCTGGGACAGTTCATACTTATTCTAAGTTATATTTTGTTATTAAAACATGCTTCCTGTCTTCTTCCCCACCAGAGCAGCCCAGTTCCTGAGGAAGATGTCGGAGCCGTCGTCCATCCAGGAGTCTCAGAACCTGTCCATGTTCCTGGCCAACCACAACAAGATCACCCAGGTCAGACAGACAGGCCATAGTCAGCCAAGAAACAGACATCGACTTGTGGCCTAAAATCACATCCACTTAGGTCTAATTAATACGATCTACAGCCAACTAGCTTTCCTTGTGCTAGTTCTGTTGGTTTCTAATTCAAATAGTGTTATAATACCACAAGCGGCTGGTTCTCATATTTCATCTGCTTCTCACTTGTTGTTCAACACAGTATGATTCTACTCATACTGATGCTATTGATTCCCACAGGTAGAACTTGACATGTAGGGATGTTTTTCAGATTGACTGTGATTGGTGTTAATGATTGTTTTTGTACTCTTTGCTCTATGAGTGATGTCCTCGATGTATGTCTCCAGTCTCTCCAGCAGCAGTTGGAGGTGATCAACGGCTACGACGAGCTGCTCGCGGACATCGTCAACCTGTGTGTCGACTACTACGAGGACAAGATGTACCTCACGCCCAATGAGAAGCACACACTGCTCAAGGTAGCAGCAGGACCCTGCTAACAATAGCCCAGTCCTCCAATGCTGGCCTAGCTCTGCTTATGCTAGCCTTACCATGCCAACCCTAGCTTAACACTAGCCTAGTGCGAACAATAGCCTAGAACTGCTAATGCTAGCTTAGCCTTTTTAACACAAAAGACTTGCCGAATCCTGCTAATGCTAGCCTAGCCCTGCTAACGCTAGTCTAAAGCTAGCTTGCCTCTGTTTACCCAGATCCAGTTAACGCTTTGCTATGTCGTAGGTCATGGGCTTTGGCTTGTATCTGATTGACGGATCCAACAGCAACATCTACAAACTAGATGCCAAGAAGAGACTCAACCTCACCAAGATCGACAAATTCTTCAAGGTAATGAAGGGAGAAATTCGATTTAAAGTGATGCCACTTGTTATAGGGTTGTTTTACATTTTATACAATGCGCAAAATGAACTAAACCCAATAGAAAATATAACGCAAACATTGGCAAATGTTCCAATCCAACAACGTACTTGTTGTCCCTCACAGCAACTGCAGGTGGTGCCTCTGTTCGGGGACATGCAGATTGAGCTGTCCCGCTACATCAAGACCAGCGCCCACTTTGAGGAGAACAAGTCCAGGTACGGGAGCACCTGTAGGCAGGAGGGCTGAAGACCAGGGGTCTGGACTCTGGATCCTACTGAAGGATGACCGAGTCATTTGGGAGAGAAGAATATTTTTTGCAGCAGAATAAAGTTTTTACCATCATATCAAAATACAGCCACTTAATCAAACGGGGGCAGTTTGGATTACTAGTATCTTAGTGTCTGGTATGAAGAACAACAATTGTGCAAAAGGTTTTCTTTAACAAACCACACAAACTTGCTGAAACTTTCCCAGTTCCTTCTCTCGATATTTAGTTCCCCACGATCCAAACCTCCATTAGCTTGGAAAACCACCAGGTTAAGATGTAAACCAGGGAAAACAACCATTTCTAGTCAGTTAATCTTAAAAGCTCAACTTGATGTAAAAATGTCTAAATCTGTACCGTGTCTCCCCCCCTGCAGGTGGTCTTGTACGTCCCCCTCCAGCAGCCCCCAGTACAACATCTGTGAGCAGATGATCCAGATCCGGGAGGACCACATGCGCTTCATCTCAGAGCTGGCGCGCTACAGCAACAGCGAGGTCAGCGGGGGGTCCCCACACCAAAGAGTCACAACCTTACACATCACCGCAGACTGGCTGGGGGGAATGGTGGAATAGTGGGGAGCAGTGACGCTGGTATCAATGCATTTAACTTAACTTTACTGTTTCCATTTCGGATTCTGAATTCGATCGTAGACATGAATCATCCATACGTTTTTAGTTGGATTTGTAGAATTACATTTAGGGCATGAAGCAGATGCTTATATCCAAATCGATTTACGATAAGTACATTTGTTGATATGGGGAGGCTATTAACTTCTCATGGTCATGAAAACCCCTCTACCACTGTTTTTAGTGACGTCTGTTCTTTGAGTAATCTTTCACCAGCTTAATGCTATTTAAAATCGTCTCTATTAACATTTATAACAAGCATTAATACAATGTTAAGAATGCACATTTGAGTTTTAAAACTTGAAAAATAACACTTGTCTGCCTGAAATCACCTTATAACAGAAGGCTCAAACACAGATCTGTTTTAATTGTTTTTGTATTTCCTAATGTGCATTTATGTGTGTGTTGTGTGTGTGTATTGACGCTGTGCTCTGCGTCACTGGGTCAGGTGGTCACAGGGTCGGGGCGACAGGAGGCCCAGAAGACGGACTCGGAGTACAGGAAGCTGTTCGACCTGGCCCTGCAGGGCATGCAGCTCCTCTCCCAGTGGAGCGCCCACGTCATGGAAGTGGTGAGACCCAGGGGGAGGGGCTGGGATTACGGAATATGGACTAGGGCAGGGGTGCCCAACCTTTTTATCGTAGCGCAGCCACAATTTAGTATGCGCCCACAAAGGACAGTGTTTTCTGACACAAACAATGCAATAATACATTCGTTGAAGTAAATGTGCGTGGTGCAAAGAATTAGCAAAAGTAGGCCTAGGACTGACCTGTAACAAGACAAAAGACAGAGAGTTTGATGTATTTTGTATTTTTAGGGTTAGGGTTTGGGTTTAGGGTTAGGGTAGGAGCTACACACAACACATAAGTGACGCAACATTTCTCGCAATCAAATGCAACGTAGCCCGCGATTGACTGGTTGACCGCGATCGACTGGTCGGGCAACCCTGGACTAGCGGAGTAGCTGAGGGACTAGGAACTACAGTTATGGATTAAGGAAAAAGGCCCCAGGATTAGGGACAAGGAATATGGATGAGGGACTAGGGTTCTAAACTCAGGGTTAGGATTAGGGATAAAGAACTAGGATTAGAGAGTAGGTGTAACAACTCTTAGACTAGAGGTACAAGGGGATTAGGATTAGTGACTAAGGCTGCATCCGAATACCTAGTACATACTATTTCTGTAGTGTCTACTACTTGATAGTACGCTGGATGCTATACAGCTAGACAGTGTAGTGTCCCCTCTACCTGACTCCGCCACTGTGTGTATGGGAACCGACTGACTCGAGCGGAGCTCGGCCTGTGTAGGTGGCCTGGGTGGGAGGGGTTTGGGAATGTTGATAGTAAGATGAGACGTGACCTTATCTCCTAAAGGCGGCAAAATTTAACCTGTATTGCGTCTCATTATCGTTGCTATTGAATAAAAAAAATGTCTCTTTCTATGCAAATGGCTCTTGAAATGGATATCTATATATATTATATATATATTTATAGATATATATAATATATGGATATATAATATTAATGGATATGTTGGTGGTGTCGTCAGCCATCTCTTCTTCGTTTGTTACCAGACTCCGGTTGCATTGTGGGATAGCGTAGTGTGGTCCGTGGTTCACTTTGGCGGTAGTATGCATTCGGAAACGACTTCCGTACTACAGAATGCATACTAGAGTATTCGGACGCGCTAGATTTTTCACATACTACAAAATGCATACTATATAGTATGCAAGTACGAGTATTCGGATGCAGCCTAGGACTAGGGTGTAGGTGTAACAAATCTCAGAGCAAAAAAATGCGAATGATTACTTCCCGAAAGCAGATCAATATATCCCAACAATACTATAGCATTTTCTGTCTAAAATCCATGTCCTGACCTGTCTGCCCTCTCTGTGCAGTACTCGTGGAAGCTCGTCCATCCCACAGGATAAGTACTCCCAACAAGGAAGTGTCCCGACAACGGCCGAGGAGTACGAGAGAGAGCCACCAGATACAACTACACCAGCGAGGAGAAGTTTGCCCTCGTAGAGGTCTGTACCCCTGCCTTAGTGCCCTCTGCCCCCTGCCTCCTTGCCCCCCCCCCCCGGCTGCCTCCTGCCCCCCCCCCCCCCCCCGCCTTCTGCCCCCCTATGGCCTTCTGAACCCCTTGCCCTCTGAACCCAACAAATGCAACCATCCACCATCAACATCTCCCAGTAATGTGATAGTAAAGTCTCAATGTATCCCCTTGAGCCCCTCCCAGTTAGTAGGTGGGATGCTATAACAGATAACAGTGTTGTGTCCCCTCTACCTGACTCCGCCACTGTGTGATGGGAACCGACTGACTCAGCGGAGCTCGGCCTGTGTGGGTGGCGTGGGTGGGAGGGGTTTGGGAATGTTGATAGTAAGATGAGACGTGACCTTATCTCCTAAAGTCATCAGTACATTAAACCGGCTACTGCTTATCAGATTAATCCTTGTTTTCTAGTTCTAGTACAATCAACCAAATCGGCTACTGCTTGTGTCTGCCCAGGTCTATTAATGCATTATGTTTATTATAATTAATAAATAAGATGGCGCTTGTGTCTACTCAGGTGTACTTATGTTTTCTAGTTATTATCATTAATTAACAGCTACAGCTTCTCTCTCCAGGTGTATTGATGTATTATGTTTATTATAATTAATAAACAAGCTATTACTTGTCTCTGCTCAGGTGTATTTATGTATTCTAGTTATTATAATTAATTAAGAGCTACTGCGTGGGTTTCCAGGTGTATCTATGCATTCTAGTTATGATCATCAATTAACAGCTACTGCTTGTCTCTCCAGGTGATGGCGATGATCAAGGGGCTGCAGGTTCTGATGGGCCGCATGGAGAGCGTGTTCAACCACGCCATCCGCCACACCATCTACTCGGCCCTGCAGGACTTCGCCCAGGTCACCCTGAGAGACCCGCTGCGCCAGGCCATCAAGAAGAAGAAGAACGTCATTCAGAGGTGAGGAAGCGTGAGTCGTCATCCGGGCCAATAGAGGGGGCTGTAGAGCAAGTGACCGGCGGTGATCTCTAACCCCTTTTACTTCATTGAGGGAAGTTTAATTAGTGACCAGTCTGGTGGGGCAAGATGTCTGACCCCTAGCTTCTCATATTAAGATGTCTGACCCCGAGCTGCTCATAATAATAAATCAATCTCTCGATATGTCAGTTGGTGTTATGTGAGTGTATGTCAGTTACCCCGGGCCATCATCTGTCTGTTAAGCCCAAACCCCGCGTCTCCGTCTTGCACTTATGCCAAGATCTGCGTGGCTACTTAGAGCGAACACAGCCCTTTAAATGGTCGGTGTACGTCAAGATGTCTTCATCGCAAAGCTTAGCAACGCATGCACAGGGTTCTGGATTGTTCCTAGATGGCCGGACAGTCGAATAAAATGGACGCACCTGGTGAAATTACAACACTGAATTTTTGGTGATTTTGTTTCAAACACTCTTCTCATCTGACAATGTTTATGAAAAAGTCACTCGGGATATAAAAACAAATCCTAAATGACTAAACAGAAACAGGAGTGTGTTTACGACTCCATGTTGGTTCTCAGTTTGCCAGTAGACCATCTGAGTGTGTGTGTGTGTGTGTGTGTGTGTGTGTGTGTGTGTGTGTGTGTGTGTGTGTGTGTGTGTGTGTGTGTGTGTGTGTGTGTGTGTGTGTGTGTGTGTGTGTGTGTGTGTGTGTGTGTGTGTGTGTCCACTCAGTGTTCTGCAGGCCATCAGGAAAGACCATCTGCGAGCTGGGAGACGGGTGTCGTGAGCCCACACAACGACCCCGGCCCTCCGCGGGGAGAAGGACCCCCAAGGGGGGCTTCGACATCAAGGTCCCTCGCCGCGCCGTGGGCCCCTCCAGCACGCAGGTACACACACGCACACGCACACGCACACGCTAACACACACACACACACACACACACACACACACAATAACCTGGTCATACTATTTTCTAGTTGATTTTGTTTATAAATCTTACTCAAATAAACTTTAATATTGGATTTTTTCAATAATTCTATTTATTCTATCAGAGGATCAAGTAGAGGATGGATAGGCTAGTTATAGTTTTATTTTTTTTCAGCTTATTGCTGGACTATGTCCGGCATTTTTGTAATAGGTTTTAAGCAGATAATTGACTTCTCTTTGTCCTATAAGGCCTAACACATTTGTGCCTCCATCCCTTATTTTGGCATAAATATATTGTTTCCTTAACTCATTGTGTGTTATTCGAGTCAATCACAAGCCGACAATAGTAGCCAGAGTTCTACCAGCGGTTTCTCTAGATTGTAATACTACGTCACCCTATAATGAGATGTCCCATGTTTTCTGCGGTAACCACGTATGACATCTTATTAAACCTAAGAAGGAGGAATAACAATCGTCTGCTCTTAAAATTGGATCTCAGGCATCTCATTGTTCCTTACGTCTGTTATGTCACATAAATCCCGTAAATCCCTAACCCAAACATGGTTTCCTTTCCCTGTGATCTTAATAAACTCTGAAACGCATGCAATACCGTCAGGTCTTATGTTGTGTGTAATACAAATCAGGCTGACCTCAATCTGAGGCATCGCATTTTATAGCTAAACTCAGTGTTCAATACAATGTGAAGGGTCAAAGGTCATTGACTGTTGCTGATTGGATATATCTGCTGCCTCAGATAAAAACATGCTAGTGTATTTAGAATGTTAGGGTTCTTAGAATTGTAGGGTCATTGTAAAGTTGAGGGAAAATGTTTGGGGTACGGTCGTTGTATAGTAAGGTGTGTGTGTGTGTGTGTGTGTGTGTGTGTGTGTGTGTGTGTGTGTGTGTGTGTGTGTGTGTGTGTGTGTGTGTGTGTGTGTGTGTGTGTGTGCTGTGTGTGTGTTGGTGTGTGTGTGTTGTGTGTGGTGTGTGCTGTGTGATTTGTGTAGCTGTACATGGTGAGGAACGAATGCTGGGAGGCTTCTAGTCGCTAATAAGAGGCGCTCGAAGAAGACCTGGTGCAGCGGCCTGGAAGGGATCCCACCATCCTGGACATCGAGAGGTTCCACGGGCAGTCCTTCTTCTACACCACCTTGCTTAACTTCAGCGGTGAGACACTTACATTTAAAGCTCCCGACACTCTAAAATCACTCTACTAGACTGCTAAATCTCTTATTGCGTTTGATGTCGTTACACCCTACGTTAATCGGGTGGCGATGTCGGCGACATTAATATTTGTATATTCTTATACCTCATATGTTTCAATAACAAAAGCGCATCTACCGGTAATACTATTTTTTTTGTCCATTTTTTTTTTACTACCATTATAAACTTTTTGTGCCACCTCGGTTAAGCTGAGTTGGGAGGGGGTGGTGCAAGGTTGTCGGTTCGACCACCAAAGCCCCAAGCATTCTGCGTGGGCAGTGGTGGGGATTCTTGGGCAGGAGTTCTGACCCCGACGCTCTCTACCCTTCCAGAGACCCTGCAGCAGTGCTGCGACCTGTCCCAGCTGTGGTTCAGGGAGTTCTTCCTGGAGCTGACCATGGGCCGACGGATCCAGTTCCCCATCGAGATGTCCATGCCCTGGATCCTCACCGACCACATCCTGGACACTAAGGAGTCCTCCATGATGGAGTGAGCCTCACACGCACAGACACTTCCCCTCAGGCTTGGTTTGCTTTATAGAGTTTAGTTCTGGACACACCAAAAGGCTTTTAGAACTCCCTAAACGCAGCAGGGAAGAAACTTTGAGTAAGATCACACAAGATGATCCACCTCCACATTCCTGGATGTTTGGGAGGGAAAATGGTGTAGTGGGCAGACGAAATAATGGTGGTATGGCGGAGAAGAGGAGTTCATGTTTAACTCTCTGATCCGTAACTCTCTCTCTCCAGATATGTGCCTGTACCCGTTGGACTTGTACAACGACAGTGCCCACTGACGCTACACTCACCAGTTCAAGACATAGCATGTCATACCATGAAATCGAGGCAGAGGTCAGACATCCTGCATGGCTATATCACTCCAACTGCCTTTTAAGGTAGAGAAACTAAATAAGATGAGAAGGCAGCCAGGATATGTCGATGTTATGTCCTACTATCTTATGCCTCACTGCCACACACATATATGCAATGGAAAAAAAACAGGAATGTGGTGGCTTTACATAGCTGAATTATATTGTAAAACAATTACACGTTGTAAAAGTGACTTCTTTAATAAGCATAACTTTCATAAAAAATGTCCCTGTCTCTCTAAATGAGGACCACGGTTATGTTCTTCAACATGAATGGAAAAATCGTTAGTTTCATAGAGCATATTTTGATCAATAACTGAAATGACTCCTCTTCCTTCCTCCGAGTCAATCCTGTGTTTGATCAATTTGTTTACAAACTGGCTGACCAGATCTCGCCTACTACAGATTCTAGCTGGAAGGTATTCCAAAAATGTTTTGTCTTGTCTTTAGTTTTTATCTTTACATGGATTTTTTATGTTAGGGTATATTTATATCAGAAAGCTTTTTGGTCAGTATTTGTTGAAATATTGTCCTTACTATACATGTGACATTGTAGTTTTCTAAAGATGTGTGTGTGTGTGTGTGTGTGTGTGTGTGTGTGTGTGTGTTGTGTGGTGTGTGTGTGTGTGTGTGTGTGTGTGTGCTGTGTGTGTGTGTGTGTGTGTGTGTGTGTGTGTGTGTGTGTGGTTGTGTGTGTGTGTGTGTAGTCTGCTCCCTGGACAAGAGTGCTGAGGACTGACCTGTAAGAAACCAGGGAGCAAACATCCGTGGCCGGCCTCTCAACCGCCTACGAGACCTGTACCCGTAGCCAGTGTCAAAGTACAGTACTGCAGATGATGCCACTGTCCGGACCCTCCCTCACCTCACTGTCTATGTCTTTCATTCACCTGTCTGTTACTCTCCTACTGTCTCCTCCCTCTCTCACTCAATTCGATTGTCTCTCACTCACTGTCTCTTACTATCGTCCTCTCTCTTCTCATCACCAGTTCGGTTCTCCCTCACTCCCTGTCTGTTACTACTCCTACTCTGTTCCCATCGCTCAGATAAAGCTCTCACCACTTTCTGTTTACTCTCCTACTCTCTCATCCATCCATCCAAGTCTCTCACTCACTGTCTGTTTCTCACTCAACCTGTCTGTTTCTCGATCACTCTCTGTCTACTGCTTTCTCCCTTCACTCTCTCATTCAACGATCTGTCTCTTTTCCCCCACTTCACTCTTCTGTTCTCCCTCACAGTCTTTCAACTGCTCCTCCTCCTCTCCCTCCTCCTCCTCCTCCTCCTCCTCCTCTCTCCTCCTCCTCCTCCTCCTTCTCCTCCCATCCCTCACTTTCGTATCAGTATTCGTATTTGCATCGGTTTTAAATATCTCCAGACACCGTATGCAGCAGACTACACCCGCTACCAGTGACCTCTCCACACGTTCTGTACCCTCACCTCTGTCCCCAGCTGCTGGGCGCATCCCATCGACCGTGAAACCCCTTCCTCACCCAGCGGGTGTCCGCCGCGCTCTACAAGTCCTGGAGCTTCGCCATCAACGCCTTCGGAGGAGCGAGGACCTCACTCTCCTCATGGTGAGCACCTGGATGCCTCCAGCCGTACCCGGTCCACACAGCTCGTACTCTACCGGTCAAAAGATCATTGTCGATTTCAGTATGTTCTCGTCGATGTATGAATCCATCTGAAATGTATTGTTATCTGTTGCTGTGGAGCTGGATTGGTAGAGTAGGAGGGAGGGACAATGCCAGGGTAAGGGGTCCCCCCAGGATATGGGGAGTATTCTGGGATTATATAGTGTGTGTGTGTGTGCGTGTGTGTGTGTGTGTGTGTGTGTGTGTGAACAAATGTGGGTGAGTTGTGTGTGTGATGTGTGTTGTGTGTGTGTTGGTGATGTGTGTGTGTGTGCTGTGTGTCTGATTCTTCCCCCTCCCCGGGGGTTGTGTGCGTGTGTACATGTGTGTGGTGCTTCTTCCTCCCGCGGTTGTGTGTGTGTGTGTACATGTGGTGTGGTTCTCTCTTCCTCACTCGGTTAGCTTGTGTTCTGTGTACTGTGTGTTGTTCCTCTCATGACATTCAGGCGTTGCGTGCTGTCGCACTTCAGGCAAACTGGAGCAGTCTGCTGAACATCAACCGCAAGGAACCCACAAGCTGGACTAGAGCTAAGTTCCTGACCTGGACTGCAAATGGACGACCATGTTCCGGAGGCAACCACAAGTGTCGCGCACGTACGCTGCCGCATCACGCTGCCACGTTTTCTGTCTGGGAGCTCAACTACGAATTCCTGCCCAACTTATTGCATTTACAACGATCACCAACCGGTAGGCCGCCGCTGCACGTGTTATCCACTTGACACGCTATCTAGAACCTTGCATCTTGAACTCTTTGCTCTCCACCAACCTCTGGGTTAGAGCCGGGGGTGGGCATCTGGAACCGCTTGCTTCTAGAATCCTGTGTAGAGCCTTTGATCTGGAACCTTGCTTTCTATGATCACTTCTTTCTAGAACCTGCTTCTATGACGCTTTCTAGCTTGTCTCTGTGCATCTGTGGAAACCTTGCTCTAGATACCTTCTAGTATCCTTGCATGCTGGCAACCTTGCTTTCTAGAACCTTGGCATTTATGAACCTTGGGCTTCTGAGAGCCTTGGCTTTAGAACCTTGCATCTGTAAACGGTGTTTGCCTCTTAGCACTTCTAGAACCTGGCTTCTGGAACCTTGCCTGCTGAGAGTAGCTCCCGACTGACCGCGCGTTGAGATCTCCAGGTTCGGTCCGCACTACATCCTGCCATTATCTCCTGTCGGTATTTTCCAGAGATAGACTAAGTCACCCCCAAACGCCTAGCCTCCTAGTTACCTGTACGGGTCAATATTCAGCCTACTGTACAAAACAAAACTGAATCCATTATTAAAAAGAAGCTATTTATTACTTGGGCTTTGGAGTATTAAGATAGATAGTTCTATCTAAAGCGACTGTGAAACCCTACTGATCATAACTTAAAGACAGACAGGGGATTAGGTGCTCCAGTGAAGGACATTAAGGAGCAAGGCGGTCAGACAGTACTTGACGACTGACATTTAAGGAGCCGAAACGGGAAGATTACTGGACTACAGGTGAACCGGTTCAAAGGAGATAGCGTAGGGGTTTTTAGACAGTACTCAGTTGACCGCGTCATAAGGAGCTAGGTAGGGCTTTTAGACAGTTACATGAACCGCTAAAGGAGCAGGGTGGAGACGAGTACAGAGACTATGGCCATCTTAAGGAGGCACGGTAAGAGCGATTATAGACTAAGTACAGTACGTATCATTAGGATGCAGGTATGGGTTAGATCAGTACCTGACATAAGGAGCGAGGGTAGGTTGGACAGTACAGACGGAGGTCATGTAAGGAGCAGGGTAGGGGTGTAGACATTACTGTGGACTGTCGGATTGAAGGAAGCAGGTAGAGGGTTAGCGTCACGGAGGCGTACACGTGGACTGTGACCCTGGGATTTGATCCTGAGTTGCGGCGGAAGAGTGAAGTCAGAGATCCTGAGAGTGCTTCTTTGCTTTGATCTCTTTGTGTGGGTTGAACACGATTTTTATTTTTTTTATTATCTATAATACATGATCTGCGTACAAACGTGATGATGTATTTAAATGTTTACGTACTTATTCAATACATTTACGAGTGCAAGTAGTCGAAAATTCAGAACTGGCCAATGCATACCTTGGAGTGTGCATGCGGCAGTTGCAATGCTGATTAACGTACATA
>OLKM01006225.1:0-14798 GCA_900291075.1 Melanogrammus aeglefinus | reverse complement strand
ACGGGTTGCCGGCAGCGACGGACGAGCCCGGCGAGGATGTGGCACACAAAAAAAACAGGACCACCCCAGAGATCTTAATCTCCCTTGGATAAAACGAATCATGAACTTCGCCCCACACGGTGTTGAACAGTATATCTTTAAACTCTTTGTTGATTTATTAAATCTTTTCAAAAGGAGAATACCTCTCTGGGTCCCTTCTCGTGTTTCGTCTCTGTTCTGACCGCGTTTGGGCAGGTTTACATGCTCAAGATGTCTTTTCCTTTGGTTGCAGGGCCAAAGGTGAGCCTCGGGACCAACGGTGAGAAGGTAAGGTCTTAGAGATTAGTGAAGGGGGACTTAGGCGGCCATGAGTGTTTGGTTAAAGGGACACTGGGAGGACGATAACGTGGAGCGAAGACAAGCAAGTTCTTGAATAAGCAGGATGTCTAAGTTGTTTCTTCGGGGTGTGTGTTTAAAAGCTAATATTTAATATTTTGCCAATATAGCATGATGATATAAGAAAAATATTATCATTTTGGGATGAATTTGCTATTAAAGTGTAGAGAATAGGCTTTGAAGCCATTTTCATATTGTTAATACAAATAAAAGTATACTGTCAAGGTGAAGTCATGAGTCACAATAAAAGTATCACCCAAGTGGGCCGTCTTGTCCTCTCCTTTTTAGCAGCCACTGCAAGCTTTAATTCTCAATTACAGCTCAAAGGGTTTCAAATGCTCACATCAAATAATAAAGCACTAAGCACCAATAAAGGTACCATTAACCATAACAGCAAGAAGAGACAAAACTACAATTTGAAGCTGCATTGTTAATGTGTTTTATTAAGTTAAGGCCAGCAGAAAAAAAAAACAGAAAAGCAGATTGGGAGGTTAACAGTGCACGCCTTTGAACAAACTTTATAGAGTAGCCAAAGATATGGCTTACACAATCAGTAACAAATGTAAATCTCTGAGATAAAGTTTGCATAAACAGCACCATTACATTATTTGTGCTATTTAATCAAGTGTTTTTGTACATATTTCAAGTGGTTGGCTGACCATGAGAAGCGTTTCTTCTTCATCAGGAAACGTAGTGATGGAACATGCCCTCTTCCTCACATTTTGGTCATTGCACATATACTACATTATTAAACTTGGCTAATCTAGTTTATTAATTTATTGACAACCTTTATTAAAGTAGTTTATAAATGATTCTCTTATAGAAAGGAGGTAGATAGTCGAAAAACGTCAGTGTGCAGCACCTATTGATCTGTTGATTAAAAAAGACGTACACCCTGAAATAGCACCAAAGGCAATGTGTGTTTACCATTCAAATCCAGAATTTCTCGGGTTTTTAAGCTCTTCCCTCGCCAACGTTGTAGGGCTGGTGTATTGGAGTGCCAGTGGGGCTGTACATGATTCAGTAGTAAAACCTCTGTACTAGCTTATCGGACAGCAGGTATAATGGGCGCTTAAGGCGAACATTGGAGATTTTAGGAAGCCATCGGGAACAGAATTGGTGTGAAATACGCTATGAACACAGACCCAGAATGCTCAGAAACCCCACATTACTTTACCACATTAATTCTCGTAGCATTTGCCTCTAATGCTATGAAACATTTCCGAGGTAAAGAACAATAATTAACCGTGCAACAAAACCACAGCCTTCCCATAACATTCTATAACAGAGACGTGCAGGGGGGAGGGAGGACATAAAGAGGCAGCAGAAAGAGAGAGAGTGTGAGAAAATCTCCTCAGCTTGGTCCATGAGATGATGGCGGGGAGTGGACCGACCGTTAGTGTCCGTAGTCGCTGTGCGTTTAAGCTCATTGCTGGATGGTGGTAACCACAGTTTTCGTCTTGCACAGTGAGAAAGGAATTACCATGGCAGATCAAAGTAAAAACACATGCCAGTGGACCGAGTACCCAGCCTACAGTGGATGATAAATCAACATATGATAACATTTATTCATATTATATATCCATTATATTATATATCTATGTGACATTTGGGTGGACACTTAGCCCTTTACAATATTTGTGATGAGTGGAAGTGACACACAATGAAGGAATACTATTTTTAGGTGCGTGTTTGTGTCTTTATTAATATGATTGTGACAATGGATATGGTTGATTGTGATGAGCGCTAAGAATTTAGAGCAGCAGCGCTGAAAGTTTATAGCGTGGCTGTAAGGAGTGAGTGCTTTCACTTGGAGACAAAAAAATGACCCACTTAAAATTTAGCTGAAACAACGGTTTGAACGCATCTTCAAAATTAAACACAAAACGGTTCTTAAATTTTGCAAGTTTCATTGAAACTGAACCACAGCACCTAGAACAATTAGAAGACCAAGCCAAAGAAAAGCAAACGGCACTATTCTGGATGACAGCTCACCAGGAACTAAATATACATATATAATTTAGAGTATAACACAGAGTATTTAGAGTATATAACATAGAGTATTTTACCTAATAATCACCCTGTTATCATAGCAGGTTAAGCTGTATGTATGTATGTATGTATGTATGTATGTATGTATGTATGTATGTATGTATGTATGTATGAAGCACCAGAGAAGCCTGGTGCTCCTGTGTGACCCTGCAGAACCACAATACCATAATCAGTGTTTGTGCATATGATAGTATGTGGTGAATTTATCTTATTTCAATATATAATATTAATATATATGTGATATACTTATATATATATATATTCTTTGATTGTCCTCAAATCATGTTTTATTTATTATAAATGATTACTTTTGTAACCGTTATCGTGATGATGCCGCTGATTTTGGCATCTCCGCTTTTGGAGCTCTCTGGGCAAGTTGTTGGTGATGCGATGTCATTTCTATGTTCAAGCGCGCTCCGTTAGCTCCATCCTCTCCCCTTCTATCTATGGTATCCGTCTGAGCGCTAAGGCTGTTGAAGTAAGGACAGGGTAAGCTCATTATCATCAACATTATGTCAATGTTCCTCGACCCAAATTCAATTTTTTTTAAATCTTCTTATATAAGACTATCACAGTGGCTTTTAGTCTAAATTGTATCTAAGTAAGCCTACCATAAAATTATGGCCAAACAGTAGACGAAGTAGAGATTATTTCCCGCTTGAGATACTATGGCCTGGTCCTACCTTAACTTAATTTCGCACAGACAAGGCTGGACCTACTCAATTGACAAACCTGTTCTCAGAAGGCGGGTGTCTGGTTCTGTGAAGTTTAAAATTATTGGATCTGCAGTGCACTCTGGATCTGCCATATAATAACCAATCGCTACACGTTACATTGGCCGGGAATCACGTTATGGCGTGCAGGCTGTAAAACAACCACCGCTGTGTACTGTGAAGATGTCGTTAAAGAAGCCTGACTTTTAACATTTGTTCTCAGCCACTCCTTCTGCTGACTTTGATGCAGAAAATTTTGGACGGAGAAAAACCCACTCACATACCGCCGCGCACAGACCCAGGACGTAGGGGGCAGAGCCAGGCTTGGTACCCTACCCTGCCCCAATATGAACATGAGAAGTGTAGGCTTACCATAATTATTGTAGGTTACAGCAGGTCAAATAATGTAAAAAGTTAAACATACCAAGCAAATTCATCTTTGTGTTGGACCATTAAGGACATTTGTCATGGCTGATCTTCACTGAGGAAACGCTGGTGCAGCGGAGCCTGACACTCAGGGAGGATGGTTCAGCTGGTCCCCAATGATATGTAGCGATGTTCTGAAATTAATGTAATTTCATACAACATTTAATTTTTTAAATTCCACCTAATATGAATTAATATAGGTGAATTGAGAAAATGTAAATGTTATTCATCATTATATGTTACACCTTTTTCTCTGCTGATTCCCAAGTCTGGTCACAGTCTTTCAGGTCATCAACCTTGATCTCTGGGCTTTTCACAGCAAGGATAGTATTGAGATACCGGCTTCACTGTACAGCGGAGACTGAGCTCTCACACACACACCACACACCACACACACACACACACACACACACACACACACACACACACACACACACACACACACACGTTAACCTATAATACTCAATTACTCATTCATCTAAATCTGACACTGATTTAGATGAATCTCGGGCCATTCATTAATTATAAGCAGATTACCAACACCATGATTTCTTCGAGTTGGTATGAGAATGAATATGTTCAAATCAGATACTTCTCATTTCTAGGAATGACTAATAATAACATACCGATACTAACCTACCTGACGCTGTACAAAAATCATTGCAATCACGCATTAGTTTCTAGGGTCCTGATTTAACCAAATCTCACCGATGATCCAAACACGCAAGCACTCTGATGGAATTCAATGTTGATCGTCGAGCGATTAACTGCTCTAGCTCCGAACTAGGCCGGAATGGGCTCCGATTTTGCGGCGGTGTGAAAGGCCCAAGAGCGGTTCCGCGTTTCATCAGCCGCCGGGTTCAAGCTGCTTTCGCTTTCACGCCGCCGCGCGGCAACTCACCGCCTCCATTTAGTTCAATGAGGGAAGGGCGGCAGAGGGGAGGCGGCTGTAGACCAGGAAGCGGTTGCCGCCAACGTGAACGCGCACAGATTTTGCCCTGTCGCTCAGCTTTCCCCGTGTTTAAACTTTCGGCGGCGGCAGCAACACAAGCAGCCGCTTTTGAATACGCAGTTTATTTAACTAGCTTCCTGCCGGCTGTGCTGCTTATCCCCAGACATCTAAAGTTCCATTCAAGTTATTTCAGAGTAAAATGAATACAAGTCAGACAGACCATATATATACACATACACATACATATACATATATCCTATACCGTATATACAGTGGGGCAAAAAAGTATTTAGTCAGCCACCAATTGTGCAAGTTCTCCCACTTAAAAAGATGACCGAGGCCTGTAATTTTCATCATAGGTAAACCTCAGCTATGAGACAAAATGAAAAAAAAAAAATCTAGAAAATCACATTGTCTGATTTTTAAAGAATTTATATGCAAATTAATGGGTGGAAAATAAGCCATTGGTCAATAACAAAAATACTTTGTTACATGCCTTTTGTTGGCAAATGACAGAGGTCAAACCGTTTTCTGTAAGTCTTTACAAGGTTATTCACCACACTGCTGCTGGTATTTGGCCCATTTCTCCATGCAGATCTCCTCTAGAGCAGTGATGTTTTTGGGCCTTCGCTGGGCAACACAGACTTTCAACTCCCTCCAAAGATTTTCTATGGGGTTGAGATCTGGAGACTGGCTAGGCCACTCCAGGACCTTGAAATGCTTCTTACGGTGTGTTTGGGGTCATTGTCATGCTGAAAGACCCAGCCACGTTTCATCTTCAGTGCCCTTGCTGATGGAAGGAGGTTTTCACTCAAAATCTCACGATACATGGACCATTTCATTCTTTCCGTCACATGGATCAGACGTCCTGGTCCCTTGGCAGAAAAACAGCCCCAAAGCATGATGTTTCCACCCCCATGCTTCACTGTAGGTATGGTGTTCTTTGGATGCAACATGCAACTCAGCATTCTTTCTCCTCCAAACACGACGAGTTGAGTTTTTACCAAAAAGTTCTATTTTGGTTTCATCCGACCATATGACATTCTCCCAATCCTGTTCTGGATGATCCAAATGCTCTCTAGCAAACTTCCAACGGGCCCGGACATGCACTGGCTTTAGCATGGGGACACGTCTGGCACTGCAGGATTTGTGTCCCTGAAGGCGTAGTGCGTTAGTGATGGTAGCCTTAGTTACTTGGTCCCAGCTCTCTGGAGGTCATTCACTAGGTCCCCCTGTGTGGTTCTGGGATTTTTGTTCACCGTTCTTCTGATCATTTTGACCACAGGGTGAGATCTTGCGTGGAGCCCCAGATCGAGGGAGATTATAATTGGTCTTGTATGTCTTCCATTTCCTAATAATTGCTCCCACAGTTGATTTCTTCACACCAAGCTGCTTACCTATTGCAGATTCAGACTTTCCAGCCTGGTACAGGTCTACAATTGTGTTTCTGGTGCCTTTGACAGCTCTTTGGTCTTGGCCATAGTGGAGTTTGGAGTGTGACTGTTTGAGGTTGTGGACAGGTGTCTTTTTATACTGATAAGGAGTTCAAAACAGGTGCCATTAATACAGGTAACGAGTGGAGGACAGAGGAGCCTCTTTTAAGAAGAAGTTACAGGTCTGTGACAGCCAGAAATCTTGCTGATTTGTAGGTGACCAAATACTTATTTTCCACCATAATTTGAGAATAAATTCTTAAAAAATCAGACAATGTGATTTTCTGGATTTTTTTTTCATTTTGTCTCTCATAGCTGAGGTTTACCAATGATGAAAATTACAGGCCTCTCTCGTCTTTTTAAGTGGGAGAACTTGCACAATTGGTGGCTGACTAAATACTTTTTTGCCCCACTGTATCTGTATGTATATATATATATATATATATATATATATATATATATATATATATATATATATATATATATATATATTATATATATATATATATATATGTATGTTATGTGTGTACATATATATATATATATATATATATATTGTACACATACATATATATATATGTACACATACATGCATACATATATATATATATATATATATATATATATATATATATATATATATATATATATATATATATATATATATATACATATGGAGATAGGAGAGTTTAATTCACTTGAGGTGGTAAACCGTCTGGTTAAGTTTTTAAATTGTTTATTCTCTTGCCAGAAGGACAGAAGGACTAGGCTACTTTGAGATGAAAAGGAAGTTGATTTTTTATTTAATTTTTTATAAGTTTTGGGCTAATTAGGCTACATAATATCCGGGGCTTTAGCCCCGAATAAGATAAAGCCTAGTGATGCCACGGCAGCAGCGGTAGCAGCCACATCAGCCGCTTTTGAAAACGCCTTTTCAAAAGGTTGCTGTAGCAACGACGTCGGAACGGAGGCGTCATCCAGCGCGTGTATTGTGTGATGTCATGTAATAGCGACGAGAAAAACAATAACAAACAAGATGGATCAAAGAACGCGAAAGACTTTCATAAATCGACTTATTCCGATACATGCCCTCGAGCTTTGCTTGAACGGACCCATCTCCCCACAGATTAATGAGGCATTTTGTTTCTGCCTCTGTCCAAGGACTGAGGCGGGTGGTTTGGCGCATTGGGTCAGCTCTGGCGTCGCGTAGAGTGACGACACGGACAGTCAAAACCGAGTGTTATGCCGCGAACACACCAAGCGCGTACCTCGCGTACCATGTACGCGCGTAACGCAGCTAAAATGTTGCTTGACCATTTTGTGTCAAAAATTGTCAGATACGCGCGTAACGCGCATAGATGAGACCGCCCAAAACTCCCCCCCCCCCCCCCCCCCCGCCATTTTTCTTTTGCTAAAACATTCACTGATCTTACCAGCACAGCCAGTTTCCTCGGCCACGTCGACCCACGCCCTCTCTTTCTTGTTCCTGTCCCGGTACAACACAATCCTGGTGTTGTACAGGACAGGACGGCTGCACACTGCGATGATGAGGTTTTGGTCCTCCATTGCGGTTCTGTCCTCTCCGTCTCTCTGCCAGTGACGTCGGGTCAAGCTCAACGCTGATTGGCTATTGCGGTGCGTATGAGCGTAAAAAGTTCAATTTTTTGAACTCCTCGTACGCGCGTATATGTACGCGCGTATATGTACGCGCGTATATGTACGCGCGTATATGTACGCGCGTATATGTACGCGCCTCATACGCGCCTAACGCGAGTAAAATGTTGCTTATACGCGTGTAACGCGTGTACGCGTCTCATACGCGCGTAAACCAATGGTTCCCTATGGAAAAATTGCCGATTTTATACGCGTGATACGCGGGTAACGCTTTTGGTGTGGCCGTACCTTTAGGAGCTGTTCAGACTGAGACGCATCTGTCCAAATGCGATCTGAAACCACCTCCCGGAGGTGGTTTCGATCCGTTTCGCAAAAAACGGATTTCATGTGACTTGGGACTGTTCAGGCTTCAAAAGAGTCATCCGGTTCCAATCTGGATGGGCTAAAAATCGGATTTTGGCTGGCAGTCTGAACGCGGCCTAAATATTGTTTATTCGACTTAGGGCCCGTCCACACGGAGCCGTTTTTTGGTTAAAACGCAGATGTTTTGCATCGTTTTGGCCGATCGTCCACACGAATCCTGTAAACGCATCGCATGAAAACTGAGTTTTCTGAAACCAGGTCCCAGGGTGAATAAATTCAGAAACGCACCCCTTGAGTGTTCGTCTGGACGGCCAAAACGCATACTTGCGTTTCGATGATGTCATCGCCACACCCCTCCAGCGTAACCTCTTGTAACCTGTGACGACGTCTCATAACAACAACTATGGCCGACTACATGCTCGTGTTCCTGCTGGAGAAGATATTTTGCCTATTAGGGTTACTATCACAAAATATTATGCTCCTGTGCCACCACGCTGAGCAAAAAAGACTGATGGACAACAACACAAGCCGTTATTAACTTGTTTATTTGTATACAGCGCTCAAGCTTTTTGTCCATGCTCCCGCCTCTTCCTCTCCGTTTCCGGTGAATTTCTAAAAAAAACAGCGCCACCTATACGCCTGGAACATGAAGTAGCGTTTTTGAGTCGTATTGAGATGGATCCGTGTGGACGCAAATGTTCTTGAAACGATGCCAGGGAAAACGGAGAAAAAAAAGATCGTTTTGGTACGTGTGGACTTGGCCTTAGTTTAAGAATGCTTGATTCTGATTGGCTGGAAGGAGGGCCTTAACCCCCATTAGCCCGCTGACTTGTCGGTTCTACTTGCTGCTGACTGAGCACAGCGTCATCAAATGATCAATACGCAGCTTGTATTTTTTTGGAATACTTGATTCTGATTGGCTGCAGGGTGGCCATTAATCCCTGATATGGACACCACTGCACCAGAAATTTCCAGTCAAATTGTCTGTTGAGCCTTCAAAACGAGAGCTGGTAAATTGTGAAAAATGCATTCAATTGTAATCAGAAAACGTGGTTAGTCTATAGAACCTATAGTATCTGTGGTATAGAGGCTGTGAAGAATTTCAAATTATAAATATGTAGCCTACACTTTAAGTTGAAATTATAGACTGTCGTGATATCCATTGAAACGAATGGCACGGTGATAAGTCTTCAAAACGAGAGCTGGTGGGCCTATATTGCGAAAAAAGAATTAAACTGTAATCAGGCAACATCAGTCCGCACGATCAACAGCATTCATTTCTAGCAATCTAAACACAGTAGGCAAACTAAAGCACTTTAATCGGTGTCCTTGTTTCATTCTTAATTTACCCTAGAAGGAACCTGACTGAAGGTTGGGATCTCATCGGATGTGGCGTAGTATTTCTTTTTTATATACGGAAAAGTTTATTAAATTAGACAAACCCTGATAGGAAAATGTCACAGATTCAGGAAATCGAAACATGTGCGTCATGACAATTCTACCTAACCTATGATGAAACCTCTGCCGTCCTCCCTGGGAATCCCCATATCCTAAACGTAGCCTACTTCCCTGAAACGGAGGCTTATTTACCACTCACTCTCTGTTGAACTGTTACTGTCACCTGGTATTTCAAACTCAGTGGAGTAGCAATCTCAAACCATAGGATGGCCGTACGCATGGTGAATCAAAGCCTGGTCTTACTGATCGCATTTTGTAAGTATTTTACTCAAAGAATTCTTGATTTAAACTTCGTTTACTTAATCCAGGCAGTTTTTTTCTGCACTGCAACTGAACTAATGGCTTTGGTTTGACTAGGTACTTGCACGGCTGTTTCCCTTGACTCTGAGCGGAGGTGTGAAAATGGAGGGGATTGTGTTCTGACGTGCACCGCAGTGAACAAACCGGGAGTGCAGTACAAGGCTCTGCGTTGGTATAAGGTAGGCTATTTCATTTTATTTTTTTATAATAACATTGTTGTTGTGTTATTAACACTGTTGGTACAATGTTAACTGTGCGTAACCTAAAAAATGTATATGTGATATATTCACAAAAGCATAAATAGAAAAAAATGATCGCCTATTGCTATGTTACCTTGATATATTTGACTTATTTTTAATCTTTAGGTACCAAAAAATTAAATCTAGGTACCAAAATCACCCATGAAAGAATAGTATGGCCAAAATAAGTATCAGTCCCATCATTGGTTGTCTTCCCAAATCAGCCCTGGGTTTTAGGTGTAAAAATTTTGACAGTCGAGGTGGTCTCATCCAATCCAGTGTGTCTAAACTGTGTGGTGCTGCTCCTCCCTATACAGGAAACGCCGGAGCGCCTTGATGGCCTGCTGATCCGAGCTCTGCCCAACGGCACCACCAGGCAGTACATCGGGCTTCGGCGAGAGGTGCAGCTATTGGAGGACCGCTGGGACATCCTCCTGCCCAACGTGAGCTTTGGGGACAGTGGCACGTACCTGTGTCGCCTAACCGCCCCAGTGGGAGAACATAGCCGAGAAGGACGCCTCAACCTCGCCGTCACAGGTAGACACTCAGATTCTCCGTCTCTCTGGACTATGCTAGTTTAGTGTTTACCAACCCGGGGATCGATACCCCACTCGGCGCTACTGCTAAACTACTCGGCCTACTTAACTAACTTCACCAGGACGTTGATATTACAGGCGGATGTTGTAATGGTTCAAACAATGCACAAACAAGTTGGGGTCCCAAGGCAATTTCGGAAAAAGTTTGGGAACCACATAGGCCTATTTGACCACTAGTGTTTACACTAGTGTAGTGTTTGAATTTCCACAGATTAAGATATCAAGTTCGAACAAGCAAGACCATTTTGCCTCTACAAGCAGTTGCAAGAGGAAGTAAGAGTCAATATAACAGGATTGCGTCATTGTACTTTCCATCGGTTTCATTTCCTCCCCTGCATGGGAATTCCCAGGACTTCGTGTGTGTGACAGATACAACACAGAGTGAAAGTGAAAGGTTTATTGGTCAGGGTTGCTGCGGGCTGTTGAATAGTAAAGAACTCGGCATGAATGACTTCTTTGTCGCGTTGTATTTTTTAATGTGGTATGATTTGTTTCTCTTTTTTAAACGGCTGTTCGTGTTCACAGGCGGTCCTGACGATCCACCCAGGCTCCAGGTGTTGGTGTTTGTGGTTTTAGCCACAGTGATGCTGGTCGGAGCACTGCTGCTATTCACCTACAGCTATGTAAGTTGATGCTGTGTAAGAACTATGTAATCATACCCGAATGCATTATTTAATCAACCGAGTAGCTGTCATTTTTTAGCAGACTATTTTATTTAAATTGACAGTGTTATTAAAGAGGCGGGGCTAGGCATCTGGCCTGCCCGGGAGAAATGGAGGACGGATCCCGGGCCAAGTACATTTTGGCTAGGAAAACTAATCTAAAAACGAAAAAAAAAGAGTTCTTTAACTCCAAGACCAAAAGGTTAATGGTTCAAACCCGATGTCTCTGGTTGAAGGTATCTTTCGGCAAGATTCCTGACCCCTCCCTGTTTGTTAACGTATGTATCTAAAAGCAAATCACAAAACAGTTTAAGTTTCTTTGGAGACATTTATTAAATGGTAGTCTTGATGTACACATGATTGGCTGTTTTCAGCATCGTTGTAAGTTTGTAAGAATAAGGGAGGCTGTTGTGGGCCACTACCAGCCATCTCCTTCTTTTGGTGGTAGAATCTGAACTAATAATAATAATAATAATAATATAAATTATATATATTTTTTATTATTGTTATATAATATAATAACATAATAATTATAAAAATAATAATATCTTGTGTTTGTACCACAGGGCCGTCTCAAGGATCTGCTACGGGAGAGGAGCAAGGTGATAATAAAAAGAGTCAGTTTAGGAGCACACCTTCATCCACTTGACCTGAACGAACTGAAGTCCATCCAAACCTTGGGTCCAAAATGGTCCAATGGTTCTAAAACAAAACATTTGAATATTTGAGTTTAGTATTTACATTTACATTTAGGGGATTTAGCAGAAGCTTTTATCCAAAGCGACTTACAATTGGTACATTTTTCATAGTTAGGTGAAAAAAGATATCACTGTTGGTACAGTAAGGTATTTGAACTAAACGTAAAAGACAATACATTCCTCAACATGACATTGACCGAGTTCTGCACTTGCCTTCAACAGAAATGTTTAGACCAAGAAGTTAATGTGTTTGAGGGTGTTGATTTACACTAAATCTAATTTAACTGAGTGTGTTACTAACACTATTTGATTGGCCTGATGATCTCTGGTGTGTCAGAGAGCCGTGACCCCCTAACTGTGGTAGGTTGCTAATGGCCCCCGTCAGTTCCTTCCACGCCAGGCTCACAAATTTCTTTGAATCGCTGTAATTCAATGAAGTCATCATAAATGGAAATTGATTTGTGATTGGAAGAAGCCCGTTTCTGATGATTCTGACTCCTGGGAAGTACATGTACATTTTGTCTTTTTTTTTTTAATCTTCATTCAAACGCTAACAGTGTCCTTCGGTCAAATGATCAGCTCCTTCTGACCAGCCGTATAGCTAGCAGTTAGCAAACCCCCATCCTGAATGACATGCAAGGTCAACTTCAGTCACGGGACCCTCGTTTCTCTAGGCAAGTTTCAATCCGTCTTGAACAAAGCCTTGATTGACAGCAATGCTGGTAGTTGTGCCTGTTTTGCCACATAGGTCAACCATATTGTTACTTTATAATATTAATCCTTGCCTATTTCATCGTGTGTGCATATTAATTGTCTATGTTACATGTGTATATGATTGTGCCACTATGATGTCTCACTTGCAAAGGAGGATCCTAACCTCAATGAGAAGTCCTGAATAGATTATTAATAAAGGTTCAATAAATACAATTGTGTGTCTCCTCATGAAATTCAAAGAATACAAAAACAGGATGTTTTTATTCTATTCCCTGCATGAATTTCTTGGCTCAACTGATAAAAAAGTTGATCATTAAAGACCCAAAAGGGAATGTGAAGTTTTGCCAATATAAATAGAATCAGAGGAAACTGCACTTTCATTAGAATTTGGTCGGAAAAAACCTTTAAAGTGCCAGTGAACCCACTGATTTAGATGGAATTGGAATGGAACACTATATTTAGCTGAAAAATTGAGAGTTGAGAGTTTTAGGTAAGAGAGGGAAGTGTTATCCCCATTGTTACGACCCGAGAAGAATAGTACTTAAAATACCTTTAGAGTACTGTGTTATGCAATTATAATATAAGCGATTGTGAATAGGGAATACGTCACACACTGTAGCATACTATAGGTGTCTGGGAAGCATGACCCTCAGACAAGGGTATTAAATCTATCACTGCTCAGACAGAGCGTCACCAAAAAAAACAATGAAATGGCAACAGTGATTAACAGCTACTTGTGGATTGATGACTGACACAGCAACGACGTCATCATATACTTTTTAAAGTGTACAATTTAAGTTACAAAATGAATATTGGGATCATATAAAAACCTAAGGAATGATAAATAGATGAGTATGTAGGCCTAATAGTATAATAGTAATTAGGGATACGTCTATACAGATAATTTCGAGTTCAAATCGAGCCCATAAATAGGTGTGATGGTGTCTAGCGGGCTTGAAAGGTCTGGCTTTTGGTCCTATACTGCCAACTGCTGCCAAACCCTAACCTTGTAACGCCTAAAACTATAGTAGTTTTGACAATCAGATATTTTATGTTAATTGAATATGGAAATGTTGAATATTATACTGTGCAATGTTCATATGCACATGCATATGAACACATGCATTCATATGTGTGAATCACTAATGTGCAACTCAGGTTGGTTTAATCCTGACACGGTCACACCTATGAAGCTGGTGCAATTTTCAGTATCAGTAGCATGCAGACGCAATGATGCAAAGCATCAGTGTGTTGTGATATTTTTGAAGATCTGGGGTATCCTGTTACCAGGCTTTGTATTAAAATGTTTGGTATTTGTTGCTTAATATTTTTGTAAAGGTGCCTTAAAAAGGCATGCTAACTTACTAACTTCATGTAGACATACTTAATAAGAAAATGTTTATTGCTGACGCTCCATGATAATAACATCCAACGCACAGGTGCGCACGCAAGCACACACACATGCACGCACTCTCACACACGCGTTACTGTGAGGTCATGATACGTTCAAAGACGGGTTTGGGAAACTGGGCTCGTCCTAATGTCTTTTGTCATTCAAATATCTGCTAAAGTTCCAAAGTTTTCATTCGCCCTTCGACGCCAAATAGAGGTCATGAACCAAAGCTCTAAGCAATAAAGCAGTCCTACTTTATGTCAATGCTATTATAAATGCATTGATGGCTAAGGATAAAATGTAAATTAAGTATTGATCGAAAGGGTAAATGATAAATCTACCACATTTTAGCTTGCTATTGAAATAAGGTCAGCCGTGCTCAGGGGCGTCATTGGCCCTCGTGCCCGCCATGGCCTCCTCTCACCATCGCCTCTCACTAAGGGCCCCTGCCCCCGCTTTCAAAAAATTCAAATGTCATTTTAGAAAGTCATCGAACTGATCATATACGGCTCACAAATTATGTCTGGTAATTGAAACGTTTGTTTCTGTCTGCTGCATGTACTCAAGCCATTGCACTTAATGGGTGATATCTGAAGGGTGATATCTGAAGCAATGCTGTTGTGGAGGTATTTTAAACGGCTGCATTGCTCACTCTCTTAACTAGCTTATACGCTACTCGAACGTTTAATGTCTCGTACATGGTTCCCACTATTCCCCACCCTCAATATAGCAATAGTCTATGGTGCCGGATTTCCACCCGCTGGACAATTATGGGGAAAACATTTCGCGGACGTCGGAAAGTTCTCTGTG
>OLKM01006224.1:0-14799 GCA_900291075.1 Melanogrammus aeglefinus | reverse complement strand
TTCAAGGGTAACACTGTGCTATGCTGACACTTACAATGGGGGTCATGTATTGACCGGTCGGGAAGCAGCGCTAGGTTTGCCTTCACCAGCCTTGTTTTCAGCCTTCACCTGAAGATGTTACTCTTTGTTCTCAATGACGTCATTGATGATAGCGCTGAAGTTCGTCTGCTTGCGTCACTTGGACGGCGGGACCATTTGCGGAGTGCCGTCACGGAGCTCGTATGACGTAGCAGTTGTCAGGGGCGACAATCTCGTTGGACTCTTGGACGGCTCCCATAGACACTGTTGCAGCCAAACTACTGACCTTTTGCTCACGAAGCACGTTGAGAGGTGCCTGGGCACATCTGCATGGTAGTAGGACATCAGAACAGTGATCTCCCGAGGTAGATCCAATCAAAAACCAACGGGAACTATACTAAACATTGTTCTCAAATTTTTACCCACTCAAATTCTTTGAGCTCTGAACAGGTTTGTCTGTCTCAACGTTTTGGACCCGCAAGCCTACTTGTTGCGATGCGCAGACTCTGCATATAGGTACATGGGTTCCTTCTTTTGGGAGCGCCGGTCCACTGTGAACTCGGGGTCTCTTGTGGTCTGTTGCCAGGGTTCCAGGTCTTTACAGTCTTCAATTCCCGTCTCCTCACGTAAAGAAACACATCTTTGCTTTCCGCCTCGCTCTCTGGCTCCTCCAGGCAAGACTCACCTCACGTCAGCGGTGTGTCAGTACCTTGGAGCCTTCACCGGTCCGGGCAGTCTTGGGAGAAACACAGCACGGTTACAGAGGGAGCACTTATATCAACACAGCAGGAAAATAATACATTATTCATTCAGATTTTTTAGAGAATGTTAAAATTTCAACTGGACCACTTGCCTTGTTAGAGGTGCAAAATATTTTGAGGGGTATTTCAGTATGCAGGATAGGGTTGCAAAATTGTTTTTCTGTAGGGAATAACCTGGGTGACTTGATGGTTAGCTTTCATGGAAACATCTGGGAAGCATGTAGGCTTCTTTCTAAAAGGGCAGGCTCTTTCAAAAAGCCATTCCGGATCTGTATCGTCTATCATCGTGTATCATTGTTCTATCACGTATATCGTTTTCCTTCATTGGACCACTGGATGGTCTGAACACCATGGGTTTTGATACTTGAGCTCCTATGGGTTTTTCGCGTGATTCATGATTCTCGTGAATCTGGCTTAATTGCAGGTAACATATAGCTCCCTGTCTGAAAAGATCTGACAGTGATTCATTGATTTACCAACAACAGCCCAGGTGGATGAAGGCTCTCATTCCGTGTTTGCTTTTTGGTTTGAAGACTTTGTCGATTCCCTCGTCTGTTTCTTGGGGTCTTTGAGTTGGGTGACTCTGTTCTGTCAGCTGATGGTGAATGTCACTTGGGCAGAGCTGCTCCCAATCGCACTGTGTTCAGGCTTGGGGTAAGCGGCTGTCTGCTAAGGAACGCCATGATGATGGGTTGCCAGCATCAGTCACGTAGCTTGTGTCGGTAGTCTTAATCTTTTGGGCATAGGTTGCAGGCAAATGATCATTCAAACACAGTCACAAATTGTTATTAGGCTAGTAGTACAGCAGAGGGAAAGACTGTCAGCTTAGACCATATCCTGCCCGCTTCCAGGTTGGCCTTTGAATCCTGTGTGTCCTTATGCGAATGTGACTCTGTACTCTCCTTAGGTCCGCTTGAGGCGCGGATCTCACACACCTTGCAGCACGGTGGATTCTTCCCCTCGCTCTCATTGGTACTTTTTGTACCACAGTCATGTTGTTCTCAACAGCTTGACTTCCACTCTCGTCCTTGTTGTAGCTCCACTCAAACACAACGTCGGAGCTGGAGGCTCGAAACATCCTGGGAGGTCTGATGATTTACTCGTTTCTGTGGATGAGACCAAAACAGGGACAGGGTGATTAAAGTATTCATTAAAGTAAAGTTTAGCAGAGCTAACTGTAAATAATGAGTTATATCACCTTCCAACAAAGAGCTCGGCTCTGGATCTCTTTTCCTCCACACACAAGCATATACATCTCATTTGGTCTGACTCTTGTTTCCGTTTGCAAGTCTTTCAATCTTTCAACGTGTATCTGGTTAGAGCAATGGGCTAGAATGGTTAAGCAACATTACATGAAAAAAAGCATGATTCCAGGCGTAGTAAACCTGGAAGGTGATTTGGCAGCATTTACCTTGGTTCGCCTTCTGGATTTCACTCCATCTCTGTACCATTTCACTCAAGGTCTTATCCTTGGACAACTTGCAGCTTGAACTCTGCATCTTCAACTCTTGTGTGGGTCTGTTCCTTGAGTAGGGCTGTGAAGTCTTGTGGCAGCTCGTTGTTGATCAGGTTGTCTGTTGACTTGGTTTGTCTCCAGCGAACCACTGTGTAGTCTTCCTTCGCTGTCAGCCAGGGTACAGTCTTTAATTGTCAGGGGTGTTGGTTGTTGCAGCCGAGGTACACAATGCGCTATGCTGAAGGAGAGCTCCTGCTACCCTTATCCAGAAGCAGTTTGGCCCCTGTTCGGTTCACTTGACAGGAAAAGGGTCACTGTTTCGTCTCCTGAGTGTTTTCAATATCTCCAGAGGAACCACAAACCTCGCCTCTCTCTGTAAAACACAAACAACCAATGTATTAAAATTAGTTATCCCTGTTATCCCCAGTGTTAATACACTTGGGGCTGTAAGATATATGTTTATTACACTGTGGCTGTTAAATACTATGTTAGCTCACTGTTGCTGTTACATATCATGTTTATTTAGGTGTCAATCAGAGTCAGATTTCGACCCCCCTCTGTAACACGATTTATTATGCTTGTAGATATCGTTTGGTTTTTGTTCAGTTGCTTTGACCTTTGTACAGTTAGGTTGGCATGCACTTTGGCCTGTTTCTCCTCTTTGGTTGGGACAGGAATTAATGGAGTAGTTGCAAGTCAGCCTTCTGGGCATCTTTGATCCTCAGAGAGAAGACATTGTCTTCTCTGGACTATAATGAATTGTGCTCTCAATATGGTCTCGTGTTTTCCAGCCACTTAGCCTTGGCTCCTCAGAGTTCACTTCACAGTCTTCAGGACAATCTCCTTTCCTTCCTGCGCTCGCTTCACTTCAGTGGGGTCATGATTTGGTTTCTTCTGCATGATAACATAAGAGACATCAATGATAACCAACTAAGAACCATGTTTTTATCCCTTATATATTCATGCACTTTGTGATTATGACCTATTTATTTCTGTATTTGTAGACCAGACAGTGGATCATACCGAGCACGGTTAGGTCAGCACTGGCCCGGTTGCCGCCGATCACCACGATGTATCCTCCCTCGTCTTTGCACTCAGAGCTCTGGATTAGCAGAGCTCTCTTCTTGTGCCGTTCGCTTGATATCTTGTACTTGTTCTCCAAGCTCCAGCTCCTTGTACCTCTTGGACCACTTCATATAAGGTTTCTTGGGGAGACAGAGAACAAACTCTGCCTTCTTCCTCACCACTTCTTGGCTCTTGGAGCTGTTAGGTGAATCAGCAGCCAATTCTACAGCACAAGGGAAAACAAGTACACACAATTTATTATCAGGACAACCCAAACGCCAACAACGATCCCTCTCTTATCTTGTGATGATGTAGCTTATTTGAGAAATTAGGAATATTGTGTTGGATTAGTTGATAAGTGTGGTTGGAAAGCAGTCTTTTTTATATCTTTATCTTATTTTTATGTATATATCCCTTATTACTTACAGCTGTGATGTCAATGGCTTAATTACCATTGATTGTGAGGTTTCGAGGTTCTGATTAGAGGGACTTCAGTCTATGATGTTACTCCCCAAAATCTCCATCTTCGGTCCTGGACGAATTGAGGATCCTTCTCTTTCATCAATGATTCTGCTCTAGCGACCTCCCTCAGGGCAGCTCTTGCTTCCCCTTTGTTACCAAGTGACCTCTGCACTGGGCGTGGGACACCTTCACCAGACAGTTTGACACTGCTCTGTCTCCATCTCCATCCACCGCGTTGGAAGATTTTCTTGCTGGAATACCTAGACTTCCTCTCTGTAACAATTTTGAAACTAGAAAGTTGTATTGTTTAATTTTTACTGTGTCAATATACAGTGTTCAGTTTTGTATTTTTCCGTATATCATATTTTTTATGTAATTACAGTAGATTTCAGTTTTTTTTTTTTTTAGTTTTCTTTACACAACGACTTGTCGCTGCCAGAGGACTTGATGTCTTAGGATCACATTCGTATTTGCTCGTCCATCGAAACACAGGGACTTGTGGGATCACCAGGACATGCTGGACACATTTGAGCAATATATTTTTATACTTCTTCCCTTTCCTGATCTCCTTCCATCTTTAAACAGCGAACCTGCACAGAAACAAACAGATTAGCACTTGCAATCTCTCGTCCATTAACAATAGAAATGAAGTTTTCGAAAACACAATAAACAACTTTATGAAAAAATATGTATTATACGTGAGGAATATATTATTAGATAACTGTGGGGAATTTACAAAAAATGAACAACTAGCCTAACTGTAATGAACACCAGTTATCAAAGGGGGCTTATTATTCACAATGTGAGTGTGATAAGCCATTACAAGCGTTTTTTTATGAAGAATGTGCATCTCTGACATTCTTCAGGTGGGGCGGGTGCTCCAACCTGATATTATGACGAATAGAATGAGCCGTTTGCTACAGTCCACTGCGTAGAGCCACTTACGATCGGGTCCCGGAAATTTCAAGCTCGACCGGCCGAGGCCGTGCCACGTTCCTGGCCAAGCCGATTTCAAACCGACATTTTTTTTATATTACATATGTAACTATGTACACCATTTTTTACTAGGCCTATTCGCATAAATTATATTATTGTAAGGATAATGTATAGACGCGGTCATTATCGCGGACATAGCCGACAGGGCGACAGTACACCGTACGCGCAGCAAAGGTGTCTTGCTTCGCCTGAAGGGGCTTATTTTCGATACTGACCGGCGACGTTCTTACATTATCCGCCTATTACACGGTACTTGCCAAAACGTGGAAGAAAATAAACTCGTTTTACATTATTCGGGTTACAGCATTGTAGTGTTGATCAGCAGAGAAATATGTTGTCCGCTCTAATGGCGGTGACGTCGCTTTAGGCAACGGAACACCGCTGGGGTGAGAAGTCGCCAGAGCTACTACCATACAATGTGAACGGAGCGTTCACGGCCTTTGGGAAGACCGTTGTTATAAAGGGCCTAATAATTTTCTTGTTTATGGCATTAGATTTCTCTCAGATTGGCCAATAAACCAATGATAAAAAAATTAGTAATAATCGTCGATCCGACGGCCGAGGAACTGGTGGGAAATATCGGCCCGAGATTACTAACTCTACCCCTGGGTAGGCTTGGGTGACTGATCTATCCAACACAAATCTGGTGGACTGCCCATATTAATATGTATAATATGTCCCCTTTACATGTAATTGGTAAGTTGAAATAGGGGATTTTGGACCAGGAAAGGACGACTTTTCTCCTTATTGTATATTAACCTGTGCAAGTCATACGCAGATGTTTTCGATGATAGTTTCAACTAATTATATAGTTGACACTTAATCGAGGCTGATTTGTTTATGCATTCCATGGATACAGTGTGGATATTACCTTCACAAGAATAGCAAAAAATCTTAGTATTTGAGTAGCTTAACAGATTTATAAATATATTTTCCACCACATGTCCCACTTGTTGGTAACAGAGGACCTTTAACTTATTTTATAGTAGGCCCTCTCTGGTGGAGCGGAAAATCTATTATTGTTCAACAATATATAGGATATTACTTCAATAATTCTCCTGGAAATCACACTTTCAAGACCTGGCAGATCCTTACTCACGGACCTCACATCATGGAGAGGCTTAGAGAACTGGCAGTGAGGGGCTTGTGAAAACAGAATACAGGATTTTCCCTAGCCTGGAGCAAAGACAACCACGTCTTTATGAGGACCACGCACTGATGAAGCGTCTAGGAATGTACACGGGCAACAGCTCGTGTTTATAGGGATGCTGCGCTAGGTGTGAGGTGGGATGAGATTTTGAACATGAGGGCACCACCACTGCTCTCCCCCGCTGGGTGCAATACGAGGCAATAACCAGAGAGGTTTAGAAGGACTGTTTATAAAATGTTTACTAGTTAAGGAATATTTCTACAATATTTCAACTTGTTGTCTCCACAACAGCCAGACACAAGCCATGAATAGAGCCGTTATAATAATCTAAACCGAGGATCAAGTTTAATGTCCCACCCGCTACCATGCTCAAGTGTGTTTGACTGGTGGTGTTGTGCTAGGGTATGAAGAGCTGTGTTTCCATTACTCACGCTCCACAGTGAGGAAGCAGGAGGTTTTGAAGTCCTTTGCGTCACAAGTGTAAGTTCTGCAATCGTCCACAATGCAGTCATGAATGATGAGGGCTCTCTTACAGCCATCAACAATTATTTCGTATTTCTTGGTCTTGCGGATGTCCTGTCCATCTCTGAACCCATGGACCTCAGCGTTCTTCCTGGACACTTCACACTCAAGGTTGCAGTGGCATCTTTCTTCAACCGTCTGGTCCTCCAGAGTTTTGCTGAACTCTACTGGTTGCTCTGCACAGCATAAAGGGAGTCATATAGACACAAACTATTCATTAATCTGTCTTCTCTAAACATCAACCATCTGTTACCTTCTAGTAACCCTCTCTACCTTTTAGTAACTGGTTTATATCTTTTAGTAACCATGTTATACCTTCTAGTTACAATTTCTACTTTCTAAAAACCATCTCTTACCTTTCATTCCATTAACCTTCTCTATCTTTCTAGAACCATTCTCATTATTTATATTAACCATCTCTATATCTTTCTACTAAACATCTCTATATGTTCTAGTAACCATCTCTACTTTTTTATTTATCAATCTCTATCTTTCTACTCACCATTTCCACTTTCTGTTTATCAGCTCTATCTTCTATTTATCATCTCTATCTGCTAGTTTCCATCTTTTACTTTCAATTTATCATCTCCATCTTTTACTAGGAACCCCAATTATTCGTATTTGAGTATAATCACTATATTGTGTAATGTGTAGACCATCTCTAGATATCTGTACATACATTCAAACATAAATACATAGACACTATGAGTGTGTGTGTGTGTATATATATATATATATATATATATATATATATATATATATATATATATATATATATATATATATATATATATATATATATATATATATATATATATATATATATATATATATATATATATATATATATATACACATATATTATATATATAATATATATATATATATATAACATACATATTTATATATACTATATATATATACATACATATATTTATATCATATCCATATATATCTCATATATCTATATATATATATATATATATATCACTATATATTACACATATATATATCATACATATATACATACATACATACATACATACATATACGATACATACAATACATACATACATACATACATACATACATACATACATACATACATACTACATACATACATACATACATACATACATACCATACATTAACATTACATACATACATACATACATACATACATACATACATACTACATACAGGTACTACTTCTCGGAAAATTAGAATATCCTGAAAAAGTATTTCTGTAACTCAACTTTAAAGGTGAAATTTACACATTATATAGACAAATACAATGCGAATCAATATATTTCAAGCTTTTATTTGTTTTGATTTTGCTGCCCTAATCCGGCGCGGCATGGATGCTACCATCTTGTGGCATATCTCAGGTGTTATGGAAAGACCAACATGCTTCAATCGCGGCCTTGAGCTCTTCTTTATTTGTTTGGTCTCTTCCCGTTCAGCTTCTCTTGGCAATGCCCCACAGATTTTTTATGGGTTTCAGGTCAGGTTGGAGTTTGCGGGCCAGTCAAAGCACTGTAATTCCATGGTTGTTGAACCAGGATTTTGTAGTTTTTGGCAGTGTGTGGCAGGTGCAAGTCCTGCTGGAAGATGAAGGTTCCGGCATCCCCATAAAGCTGGTCCACTGAAGCAAGCATGAAGTGCTCTAAAAATTTCCTGGTAGACAGCTGTGTTTATGCTGGACTTGATTAAAGCACAGAGGACCAACCCAGCAGCTGACATGGATCCCCAAGTCATCACAGACTGGGGAAAACTTAACAACTGGACTTCCTGCATCTTTCCCTTTTGCACCTCTCAGGTCTCTTCCTCCAGATCTCTGGGACCTTTGTGTGCCAAATTGAGATGGCAAAACTTGCTCTCATCAGAAAAGAGGACTTTGGACCACTGGCCAACAGTCCAGTCTTTCTTCTCTCTAGCCCAGGTAAGGCGCCTCTGGCGTTGCTTGCTCGTGAGGAGCGGCTTGACAACAGGAATTCGACATTTGAAGCCCATGTCCAGCATCCGCCTGCGTGTCGTTTCCCTTGAAGCAGCAACTCCAGCCTGAGTCCACTCCTTATGAAGTTCCCCCACACTTTTGAATGGCCCTTTCCTGACCATCTTCTCCAGGCTGCGGTCATCCCTCCGGCTTGTACACCGTTTTCTTCCACACTTCTGCCTTCCACTTAACTGTCCATTAATGTGCTTTGAGACTGCACTCTGAGAACACCCAGCTTCTTTTGCTATCACTTTTTGTGTCTTACCCACCTTGTGCAGGGAGTCAATGATGGTTTTCTGCACAACTGTGAGATCAGCAGTCTTCCCCATGATTGTGAATTCTTCTAAACCAAACAAGCAACCAAACAGACTTTTTAAAGGCTCAGGACCCTTTTGCAGGTGTTTTGGGATTACTTATCTGATTAGTGTGTGACCACTTCGTTGGAGCCCTGAGACAATACTGAAAGCTTTTCCACAGTATTCTAATTTAATGAGTTTTTGGTTTTTGAGGTTTTAATAAGCTGTAAATCATAATTCAGCAAATTACAACCAAAGAAATGCTTGAGATATCTCACTTTGCCATGTGATGAGTCTATAGAAATGTTATTGGTTTCACCTTTTATGTTGAATTGCCTGAATAAAACAACTTTACACGATATTCTAATTTTTCCGAGTAGTACCTGTATATTATAAATATCAGATATATTTTAACTTAGTATACTATATCATATATATATATAAATATAGCTATTATATAATGTCTATATTATATAGTATAGTACTATATAATATTATAAGGGGGGCTCTCAAGAGGAGAGGTGGAGGGGAGGAGATGAAGGAAGGAGAGAGAGCGGAGAGATGAGGAGAGGAAATATAGATGCAAGGTGCATTCTCTTTCTGCGACTCGTTGATAGAATGTCTTAAACTTTTATTGGTAGAAGAGACAAAACCTTTCACAATCAGGTTGGCCTTTGTCTGGAAGTCCTTGGCTGCAGCCTCTCACCTCACCTGCCTCAGCCAGTGTTTACATTTCTTAGTGTAAGTGAGTGCACTTTGCCTTCAGCTCTTGTGACCACCTGTGGTAATGAAGCACACTGTAAATCAGTCCTTACCCCCAGCCAGACTAAGCTGGCTGGGGGTCAGGCTGTGTCCTGTTTCTAACGAATGGAGGCAGCTGGATTCCACACTTCCTCCAGAGCTCCATATAACCCCAGTCACCCGACTCCCCTGAGAGTCTTAACCAGAGCTTATAGGTCTATGCACACCTTGGACAGATTATTGCAGTAGCCATAGAGAGAGGACTGCTACTTTATACGTACCTGCAGTAACAGAGATAATATACTGTTATTACTTAACTACTGCAGCAACTGATATATAATACTACTACGCAGTAGATTTAGAGAAGAACTGCTAACAGTTACTACTGCCAGCAGAATAGAGGATACTTTTATAATACTACTGCAGTAAGAGGGAAGACTGCTATATTACTACTGCAGTAATATAGAAGACTGTAACCATGACAATACATGGACATCAAGTGTTTTCATCAGAATAAGAAGTGCTAGTCAGAGTCGGCCTGCAACTCAAGATCCCTCAATATCACGCCAACACTCAATAAGAAGCCTCCCATCCTCAAGTACAACCAATTATACAGAAAAAAACTTATATCCATCAAGATCATTGCTATATTTATAATTTATTAGCGTTAAAACTATATTTATATCTACAACATTAAGACTATATTTATATCTACAACATTAAGAGTATATTTATCAACATTAAGAGTATATTTATATCTACAACATTAAGGCTATATTTATATCTACAACATTAAGGGCTATTATTTATATCTACAACATTAAGCCTATATTATATCTACAAGATTTATATTTTACAACGTATTTATTTCTATCAACATTTAGGCTATATTTATATCTACAAGCATTACAACTATATTTATTATCTATCAACATTAAGCCTATATTTATATCTGCAACATTAAGACTATATTTATATCTATCAAAATTAAGATGATATTTATATCTACAACATGTTTGAGCCCTGGGTAAATTTAAAGAAAGACAAGCAAAGGTATGACATAATTATTTAAAACCAGCTAATGCATTGCTTTGGATTATATAATGTCTAATCTGCTGATTCGTGTTTGTTTATGGTTCAAAAAGGATTTTTCGGAAACCACTGTTTCCACAACCCATTTCCCAGAAAAATACTCTGTCACTTTTGAAATGCTTTGATAACAGCCAACGTAGCAATAAAGAAAGCAAACTGCTGAATGATTATGCTATAATGTTAGGCACAGATAGACTGCCTTGTTGACATGTTTGCACACAGAGTGCAGAACAAGGACAGCAGAAAGCACATAATTCCTGATTTAAATAACATATTGGAGGGGGGGGCCACCTGCCACAGCAGTTAAAAATAACCCGCAGAACGCTGGCTGGGCAGAAAGCCTCCTGCGATATCTCAAAGATCCAATGCACTGGGGTCTGGTTCTCCACACTCCCATAGATGACCAAAAGGGACTAAAACACTGTTTTAATCACTGTTTCCAGCAACCACCCAGCAAAAAACCAACAACAATAATCTGCAGTCATATACTTGCTCTAAAGAAACTAGGTATAGTTAGTAGTAATACTAGTAGCAATGAGTGATTCCGTTGGCCTTTGGTTAGCATTGTGTGCCGAGTTGAGGGAGGCAAAATAACTTACTCTATTGCTTGATTCCAGCTTGGTACCCCCCAGGAACCACTCGACAGCAATGCCCTCGAAAGATAGCTCACACTGGAAGGTGGCCGTCTCCCCGGCCGTCACCACGGCGTCCTCCAGGACCTTGCTCAGGCTGATCACCCGGGCTTTGGGGTGAGAAGAAGACATGGTTAGTCCCCCCTACAAGTGCTCAAAATCCCACAAGAAGAAAAAAAGTCCTTAGCGTCTAATCCGCATGGTGGTTGGGAGGCCTGCAGCTCCACTGGCCTCAGGACAACTGGGAAGGCTGGAGCTCATTAGCATATGGCCTGACACCACATGGAGATGGTCAGCAGAAAGCCTGCCAATCACCAACACCAGATCTAGATAAGGTATGCCGTGTCTAAAATAACTACAGCCTCTGATTGGCTGGGGGCCCAGCCTTACCAAATCACCAGACCTGCACAGTCTGTTCCTGTCAATCACCTGCTCAGAATATTCCTGGAAAAGGAGAAGGATCTAAAGGCCCCAGAAGTTACCTAACATTGAAGATGTCGACATCTCATAGAGCTGTGCTGTAAACTACACTTCACGGCAGGTGAAGCAACATGAGTCTGAAAGGTTGTTAAATAAGTAACACGAATGAGGCTTAGCCACAAACTTCAAGTATTTACGATAGGAACCCAACTTGACAGTTAGAAAAACTGTTAGATGTACAGCCCTCTAACAGCTAGATAAACTCTAGCTGTCAGTAGCAGTGCACTGGAGGAGAGATATAGCCCTACTCTGTGCTCAGCAAACACAGGATGATGCACTAGAAGGGATCCTTCACATTCAGAACACCACCTCCAAACAGAACATTTACTTTAATTAGTGTTCAAAATGTTGCCAGAGTAACAGTGTTATATGGGAGGCTCTGGTTCCCCGGGCTGGACCTCTGTCTGGAGAAAAAACTCCTGGTTTGGGTGGGAGCGAGGGCTCTTTGTGTGAGAGGGCTCTTTGTGTAACATCGTAATTACTACATTAGTATTATCATTGATGTCACAACTTTACTATAATTAACATCATTAATAATAATCATCAATAATAATAATAATATTATTAATCATAATAATAATAATAATAATAATAATAATAATAATAATAATAATAATATACAGCTTCTTCTGAAATTGAAAATTGTGTTTCACATTAACAGAAGCACCTTAGTGAAATAAACTAAGTGTAACAACAGTTAAGGCAGCAACCTACCAAACTATAGTGAAGTAAAGCACGGGCTTGTGTTGGGGAGGGGGAGAGGGAGAAGGCGAGGGCAAGATTGCGGATTGTACATTGACTTGAGAGTTTAAGATGTCTTTTTATTCATTTTTTTAGACGTAATTTAGATTTAAAATATCCTTTTCAAGTGTCATGGCCAAGACAGGCAGCAGTAACCTACAGTTACACATAGCCTGCACACAAAACATTAGTAAAATAAAACAACAAAAACAGTTGGAAGGGGGGAGGGGGGAAATCATTATCAAGGAGAAGAATAATATACTATTTTGAGCCACAAAGTGTGAAGACATTTCGGGAGATTCAATGAGGAGAGTAATATTACATTTTAGTGTAGTCTTGTGGTGGATTGTCTCTATAGACATAACTCCCCATACTGTGTTATTGACATATTTTCGTTTTGTGATATAGGGACGCTGTCTCTTTAAGAGAACGCTTGCTTTTTGTGTTTTGATGTTTGAATTAAAGGTTTTATATGATAAAATGAACGACACGTCGTTGTGTTGTCGACGTGAGTAACTGTCTCTTCAAATCTTTTATGGCAATTTATACAGTCTATAGACAGAACGTCAAGGAGCTCAAGGAGGCGAGTAATAAATCAAAAATAATTAATGTTTAGCAAAAAAGTGTAGTCTTTAGACAAAACGTCTCAGCTGGGAGAGTGTGTGTGTGTGTGTGTGTGTGTGTGTGTGTGTGTGGTGTGTGTGTGTGTGTGTGTGTGTGTGTGTGTGTGTGTGTGTGTGTGTGTGTGTGTGTGTGTGAGTGCACACGGTGTTTGTATGCGTTTTGGCGTGCTGCGTGTGTGTGTGTGTGTGTCAGCTGGGGGCTATTAACATCATGACTGGATGAGAACACACACATACACACAGTATGTAAAACGCTTTAGAAAGTGCTATATAAATGCAGTTGATTCTTCTCATTCTGAATGCTAGATAAGTGTAATCATTGTGAACACCTTTGACTCTGAGCTGGGCTGTAGATTTAGCGTTAGCTGCAGAGAAGTCCACTCCTCCGGCCATATCCAAGCGGACGTTGAAGAGGACCAGCGTGTGTCTGGTGCCTTCCTCCTTGATCTCCACATCCTGAGAAGAACACATAGAGGTTAACTAAGACAGCAGAAGACAGCTCTGTGTCTAGGGTTCCCATGCAACACTTCTACAGATGCTTCCGTAACGTAAGGGAATCTGAATCACTAGCCCTAGGGCCACAAAGGCTCCTGTCCAGGCAGCGTTCAGTTCTTACTGAAGACTGGAGAAGAGCTTCTCCCTTCAGCTTCCAGTTCCCGTGAAGATCCCCCTCAGAGATCTCCGTCTCAAACTTAGCCGTCTCCAGCTCTGGTGACCTCCACGCTGTACAGCGGACGAACCACCTTGATGTCCCGCTCTGCAGAAGGCCAAAGAACATGAGTTAACCAGAGGGCCACCCCTGCTTCTCCCCGGACCCTGGAAACATTCTCACTGGGAAGGTGAGCACAAACCAGTGAAGAGCAGTTACACACTTACCAGATGCACTGATCAGGGGCACATATATAAGGTGATGAATGATGATAATGATACCACCCAGAAGCTGAGCAAACTGACAATCACCAAACTATAACAGCCTTTAAAACCATATCAAACCTCATGATGAATAAAATGTAACATCTTGTACCTTATGATGATAAATGTACAAGATTTGTGATTTATAAACTCTTACTATGTATACAAATAAATATATATATATTCATATATATACATAACTTATAATCCTCATAAAGCATTTAAAACTATATCGGAAGGTGATATAAATGTCCTCGGAAGGTATTTCAACCCCTAATCACCAAATATAAAGAAATTTAAACTAAACACAACACCTGTGGAAACAAATGCAAATCAGCTGTGGACAGACAGGACACACCTGTGGGAGACAAAGACAAGACAGCTGTGGAAACAAAGACACACCCGTGGGAGACAAAGACACACAACAGCTGTGGAAACAGAGACATAACACACATGTGTGGAGCCAAAGACACAACAGCTGTGGACACAAATGACACTAACACATGTGGAGCCAAAGACACAACAGCTGTGGACACAAATACACAACACCTGTGGAGTCAAAGACTCAGCAGCTGTGGACACAAAGACATAACACCTGTGGAGACAAAGACAACAGCTGTGGACACAAAAACACAACAGCTGTGGACACAAAGACAACAACTGTGGACACAAAGACGCAAGAAAGCAGTAGAAACCAACAATGAACACAGACAGCAGCATGATGGAGGATGGTCGGGTTGAGGATAGCCAGGTGGAGGAGGGGGTGGAGTTTGGAAGGATGGATGCGTGGTCTACACAGGAAGTATGAAATCCTATATTCCTCTGGAAGAGTTTTACCTTTCGATGTTCAGACTGG
>OLKM01006223.1:5000-14806 GCA_900291075.1 Melanogrammus aeglefinus | reverse complement strand
CCCTCCTCCCCTCTCTCTCTCTCTCTCTCTCTCTCTCTCTCTCTCTCTCTCTCTCTCTCCCCCCTGTTCTCTATCGAGCTCTTTGCCTGTCTCTTGTCTTATTTGTCAAAAGATGTTTGCAACCGGGACAGCGGTAAGTGACAAAAATGACACCCACCGGCCAGTGATGGAGAGAGCCTGACAGCCCACGTTTGTACTCTGTCCTTCGTCTGACATACATTACTTTGGGAGGGAGGTGGGTGTGTGACTAGAAAAAAATAAAAAAAAGGATGAAGAATTCTGATCGTCCCTCCAAAGGGGTCATAGGTCATTGTGAGAACGTAGATGCCTCCAACCGCTCGGGAATACCGCTGTCACCGTGCAACCGAAACAAAAACAACAGCAACAACAAATAAAAATAGACAGTTATCATAGAAAACTATTTACAGCCAAGAAAACAAATTCTCTACAAATCGCCAATTTGCGTCCTCTTGTCGCCTTGCATTTTGGCTTCTTTTTTTTTTTTGTACAATGATGGAGCATTTCGAAACCCTAACGCCGTAAGGCTGTGTTTTTATCTGTGTCGCACCGTGGCAGACTATCACACGCACATTATCAGTGGAATGAGGGGCTGCTCGTTTCCACGTCCTGGAGTAAAGTGGTTGCTAGGATGAATCCCTATTCACATACGTATAAGTATACCAACCCCCCACCTTCCGTTCAGTACTAGCAAACCAAGCTCCTCTGTAAAAAAAAGAGTTTGTCTCTTAAGCAGGGAATTCAAACCATCCACCAAGAACAATCTATTCCAGTACAAGTCTGGATTCTGACTATGTTCTTTTCTAATGGGGGAGAGGGGTGGTGGGGGGGGGGGGGGGGTGGGGGGGGGGGGGGGGGGGGGGGGTCGACATCGCCCCCTCTCCCTCTACACCCCCCCTTTCTCTCCCCCTCCCTTTACACCCCTCCCACCCCAACATCAAATGTGTTAGTCATTTTTCTTTTTGTTTTTATTCATTTATTTATTTTTATTTCATTACACCCAAGGCAGAATAAAAGTTACTAAAACTTAAGACTTTTACAGTTTACAGTGACAAAAACATTTTAAGAGACCCACAATTTAAATCGGACTGCAAAATAAAAAATAGAAAAACTATTTTTTTTCTTGTTTTTTTTTCTTTCTTTTTTTCTTAAAATGCCCAGGCATTCTCCAATATTACAAATACTGGTATACTTTTACAGTAAACAAGAAAAATGTAATATATATTCATATATATTTATATATTTATATATATACTAAAACCCCATCACCAAAAAAAAACAATATACACATCGCCACTATGGCATTCAGAGAAACATTAGAAGCAAACTTGGAGAACAAAGAAAATGTATTTAAAACACACACACAAATATTATTTTACCCTTGTACTTGTTTCAATACTGTAAACTTATTTTAAAACAGAGTGCACTAAATTCGTTCGCATTTTTCATTTCTGTAGTTCCTGATTTCCATCCAGTCTTCTTTAGTTGACAGTTGTGTGGCTTTGATCCACTACAGATTTTCTGTTAAGGGACCGAGTTTTTGTCCATTAAGTGTGAAGAGTTTGAAATATATATCTATATATAGGTTTGTGTCTTTATATGTACATATGCATACATATATACACACAGACACATCAATATTGTGCTGGCTACTTGTAACCCAAATTCAGCTGCGTCTTTTCATGTGTAAAGGAGAAATCTGGGATATTTTGGATGGAAACGTATTTTTCAAATCAGAGCTTAAGCTGACATATCGGTTTATGCCACTCCCTCTTGTTTGTCTGTTTCTTTGTTGATGGATAGTTTGCTTCACAAACTTTGCTGCAGTCATCCGAAACAAATAAATAGGAAGATCTCCTTTTTTTTTTTCAAGGCACACTCACAATCAAATTGAATGGCAGTACAAAAACTGTCCCTAATAAATTAATGTTTTTTATAGTGCCAGCATTGGCAAAGCCTAGCCTATCAACACTGGGCACTTAAATGTGTTTGTTTGTTTTCAGTTGATCCCAGGTTCAATCACCCTTCAGTACAATGGAGGCTCATCAGAAGCAGCCTTATTTATTTCATTCTTTTTTTGCCTAGTTCTTTTGTTGATTGTTAGCTTGTGTCTGTTTAGTGAGAGGAATGCATCGTAAGGTCTTTCCTCCTGTATTAACGAGCAATACAAGCTTTCATTCTGAATGTGTGTATGGGTAGCAGGGTAGGAAGGGACATGGTTCAATGTTGGAAATAGCCAGGGTGTTGATCGGATAACACAATGATGCCTGGTTGAGATTGACAAAATAGCACAGCACTGCAGTGTTTGTGTGTGTGTGTGTGTGTTGTGTGTGTGTGTGCGTGTGTGTGTGTTGTGTGTGTGTGTGTGTGTGTGTGTGTGTGTGTGTGTGTGTGTGGTGTGTGTGTGTGTGTGTGTGTGTGTGTGTGTGTGTGTGTGTGTGTGTGTGTGTGTGTGTCTGTGCGTGCGTGTGTGTGCGTGTGCGTGCATGCATGCGTGTGTGTGTGTGTGCGTGCGTGTGTGTGTGCGTGTGTGTGTGTGTGTGTGCATGTGTGTGTGTGCATGCGTGCGTGCGTGCGTGTGTGTGTGTGTGTGTGTGTGTGTGTGTGTGTGTGTGTGTGTGTGTGTGTGTGTGTGTGGGTGGGTGTAATTTAGATGTGATAGAGTTGCTACTTCTCAGAATGCGCTCAACTACACATCACAGGGAGTCCTGAATGAAAGGAGAGAAAGAAAAAGGTAGTCTTACTATTTCAGCACACAACTTAATTGATTTTCTTCATACTATACAAAATAGCCACAGTCTAACCTTAGATGCATTTGCCTGCATTGTATTCTAGCAATGTATTCCAATCATACTTAAGTTGGAGAGGGGACTTATTTTAACCAAAATAATGATTATTCTCACTATGAGGCATTATAAAAATCGGTGTTTAGAGTTTACATTTTAAATGTACAATATGCTTCCTTTTTGAGGAATAATATTTCTAAGCAACCAAACAAATGCATAGGGCTGTTGAGTTCATAAACATCAATCAGGATACAGTAGAAATTCAGCAATTCAATTGATAGAAAAAATGTGCAGCTTGGTGACATCTGCCATGCTCATAACACGCACACATCTGGCCCTGTGATAGGCTAAAGGGCAAGTCACATGTTGGCCTGGAATCATTAGAAACAGTAACATTAGCGCGGGTCCGGAGGAACGGTTACGACTCCGACACTGGAATGATCCACGTGTATGTGTGTCGCCTATCGTCCTTTTATATGATTGGTTGATTATCTGTGTTGTTTGTTTGTTGGTGACATATTGTGCCAGAATTCTTTCCATGAAACATTCCTGTTTGAAAAACAAGGATGGTAGGGGGGACGCGACACACTGGACCTTAGCACCAGGTGATTCAAAAATCCTTAAAAATTGTAAAAAGATTAAAAAAAAAAAAAACGTGGTCCGGATGTATGATAAAAAATGAGTGATTAAATAATGAAGGAAAAAAAGCCCTATAGCTCAACCTGAGATGCCCATGCATGCGCCCTCTCTTTCCCTCTCCTCTCTGTCTCTCCATCTATATCTCTACAGCTACGCATTCTGACGCATGCCTCTGATTGGACGTCATGCTCAGTTTAATCCTAATAAATAATATAGTCGGGTTTATATGGCTTCGTGCAAAATGTCATGTGGACAATGTTTGTGTAATGTGCAGAGTGTGTAAGAGAGGTTTGGAGAACTTCTTAATTGACACATGGGGGTAGGAGGGGGGTTACAAAGGAGATGCCTGTGTGTGTGTGTGTGTGTGTGTGTGTGTGTGTGTGTGTGTGTGTGTGTGTGTGTGTGTGTGTGTGTGTGTGTGTGTGTGTGTGTGTGTGTGTGTGTGTGTGTGTGTGTGTGTGTGTGTGTGTGTGTGTGTGTGTGTGTGTGTGTGTGTGTGTGTGTGTGTGTGTTTGTGTGTGTGTGTGTGTGTGTGTGTGTGTGTGTGTGTGTGTGTGTGTGTGTTTCGGTGTGCTTGCATGTGTGTGCATTTGTATTGGTGTGGGTAGTTGGTTGTGTGTGAGAGTTCAACATCTTGTAAGGTCTCAGTACTATGTACCATACAGCAGCTGCCTTAGCATTGAGCTGATTCTGCACACTGGGTGATAATATAGTCCGGAGGGGTGTATCATTAGGGCTTGAGGAACCATGGGATCCTGTCCGATTTGACTATTTTTTCCATTTACTGTCATACAAGACACTCAGTGCTACATATCTAATTATATTGACATGTTTTAGAGTCAGTTCATGCTACAATGCCAAAGGATTGTTGTCCGCGTATCATCGTCATTTTCTTCAAATAAATATATATACTAATTCTAGCATTCTCTCTGAGACCTATTTATTTTTTTTCAAATTGAAGATTGAATTCGGCTTCTCTTCAAGAAATCATGTCTAGCTTTAATATACAATTTTCTCTAAGCAGCGGCCGAAAAATATGATGTACGTTTTTGTTCTGTCCCCTAAAAAAATCTCAGGATATCTTCTGGGTGTTTAGAAAAATAAAATAAAAAAGAAAACAAATTTAAAAATGCCTAAAATAAAGATGTACCTGCACATGCCAAAATACAAAATCCAATAAATACAGAAATTATTGCACAGTTAAAGGCTCCACATATGTTATGAGACAACAGATTGATTGTTTAAAAAGAGACACCGAATGAGGCTGCTAAGTCAGCTCTGTTGGTGTTAATATGTCTTTTAGTTTTCTCACTTTTTTCTCAGTTGGCAGTTTCCTAGGCAAAAACACAAAAAGTTTACCCAAACAAATATTTCAGAAAAAGAATATCCAGCTACCCCCTTATGTATTTTAGTTTTTTGTGGTTGTTTGTTTAGTTTTTTTTTGTGTTTTTTTTGTCAAAGTATGGCGCAGATCATAGAATTGGAGAACCTGGCTTAGCTTCGCTCAGCTTGTTCAATTTTGACCTCATTGGTCATCAAATGTTCCCCGTGCCATTTTTTCATGTGTTTCTCCAGAGTGCTGTATACGCTGAAGGGCATTTGGCAAATGTCACAGCGGTACACCTCCTTACCCAGCTGGCCGTGTGTCTTCATATGACGCGTCAGCTTGGAGCTCTGGGCGCACGCATAGTTGCACAGCTCGCATTTGTAGGGCCGCTCGCCGGTGTGGCTGCGTCGGTGGACTGTCAAGTTGCTGCAGTTCTTGAACACCTTGCCGCAGTACTCGCAGGTGTCGCTCCTCCTGCTCTCCTTGGAACCAGGCCGGCCGGCGCCGCCTAGGTGGGGCGTGCTGCCCCCGCTGGCAGTCCCGCTGCGTCCAGACAGACCCCCGTCCAGCAGGTCGCCCGGGGGCGTGGAGAAGCGCAGGCTCCCGTTGTCGGACGAGTGCTCGGAAGAGGTGGCGAAGGGCGATTGTCTGGAGTCGGTGAAGCCCAGAAAAGGGTCCTTGATGAAGTGGCGCGAGGCTGCATAGCCCACCAGCCACTGAGAGTAGACGTTCTCCGAGGGGATGAGTGGCGTGGGAGGGATGTCCAGGTCCTTCTCGATTTTGATCCGTTTGTTGGAGGAGATGGACAGGCTGGGACTGGTGATGGGAGTGGGTTTACGGGGGAACAAGCCTGAGAAAGAGTCGCCAGAGCCACAGTTCCGACCGTTTATAATGGTTCTCTCTTCCGGCCGGTGGTCCATCTCCCCCGCCACAGAGTCCTCGTCCCCAGTGTCTCGCTGGCCGTCTGAGCCCCTCTTTGAGAAGGGCATGCGTTTACGATTGTCAACAATCAAGTTATTGTACTGCTGAATAGCGTTAAGCCCAACGCTCTCCACCATCTTCCCGAGGTTCAGCGACGGCTTCTCCTCGGAGAGAGGCTTGGAGATGTTGTCTCGGTTGCGGTAGAACTCTGAGTCCATGCTGAAGTTGGACTCCGGCCGGCTCTCATTCTCCAGCTCCTCTTCCTCCTCCTCTTCCTCCTCCTCTTCGTTCCCTTCCCCCTGGAAATCCCCGTCGCGGTTCTTCATGCCCTCCCCCGTCACATCGCTGGTGCCTGGCTCCGGGGAGCTGGACAGTCCGTCGTCGGACCGTCCGGTCAGGGATCCGGCCTTGTGCATGTGGGTCTTCATATGCCGTTTGAGCTTGCTGGCCTGCGAACAGGCGTGATCGCACAGCTGGCACTTGTAAGGTTTCTCCCCGGTGTGGCTGCGGCGGTGCACCACCAGATTGCTCTGGAACTTGAAGGTCTTCCCGCAGAACTCACAGGACTTGACTTTGTTCTGTGTCTGGGGAGGGGTGGTGCTGCTTGGCGGCATCGGCGGCAGGGGAGGGCTGCTTAGAAAGGGCGACTTGGGTCCTGGTTGAAAGGGGTTGGGGTTCAGCAGTCGGTGCATAGGGTTGGCCCGGCTGGGCGACAGCGGCGGCGTGGCGGTGTTGTTGTTCCCCGCCAGCTCGCGGAGCCGCCTGGAGAAGTCCATGGACTGGGACTCCATGGCCATGGGCGTCAGGCGCATCACCCTCTCGAAGGCACTGGGATGCTGGGAGATGAGCCCCATTTCCTCTGCGCTAAGGCGTTCCAGGCGGTGGGGGTCCAGGTGGTGGCGGGGCGGAGGGCTGACGAAGGGAGGGGTGTTGGGCAGGCGGTTCTCCACGAAGCCAGGCGGGGGCTCCCGGAGCAAGGGTCCCGTCATCCTCAGGAGGTGGAAGGGGTTGTTGTCGCCGAGGAAGTTGGTGAGCGGCGACTGTGGGATGGAGTCGTTCAGCGGCGGGGGGAGGGTGATGCGCGGCGTGAGGGCCGCGCTGGAGGGGCTGGACTCTAGGTAGATGCGGATCCCGTGGGTGTTCTGGACATGCTGGAGGAGGAACCAGGCACTAGGGAAAGGCTGCTTACACGAGGTGCAGATATAGCTGGAGGGCTCATCTCTGCCTCCTGGAAGACAAAAGCAGAAAAGACGGCGTTGGCTCCTTTATGCTAGCAATCTATTTACATATGTATGGGTGTAAGGATGGATGGCGTGTGTAGCCCGGTGTAATAGTTAGGCGTAGAACTATAATGTCTTTCTTCATCCACATGATTAATGCACGTGATTGCTTTTAGGAAAGGCTCAAAGGTTAGGACTTCAGAGTGCACCAAATTTGGGATAAAAGGGAACTCAGACGTAATAACTCTGTCTGCCACATATGTTTCCAAATGCTCCGGATAGTCGAAACAGCCTTGGCTCATCATGTTGTCACATAAATGGGATATACTTATCAGGCTTTTGACACGTGCATTTCCAAAGTCACATAGGATTGGCCCGCACAGAAGCCACGGTTTAAATTCTGCCTAATCTTTCGCTCTCTGCAAATTGCTGAATTATTAAAGCGAAGGGTGTATGTGTGAAAATGTGTGTGAAAGTGTGCATCTCGGGGCTTTCATTGAGTCATGAATGTGTGAATGTGTGTAATGCCTTAGAAGAGAAAGAGGTAGTAGTAGTAGTCATAGTGGTCGCACTGCAGAAGAGATTCAAGTGTCATTCAAGCAGGAACTCTTATCACAAGCACTCAAGATTAAGTAAAAAGACCTCCGTCCTCTGACACCCACACACACACACACACACACACACACACACACACCCTCACATGCTCATATGAACACATGCTCAAATGAATAAATAATATAGAGGTGAGGGAACTGGTGGTAGAAAAATAATAACAACAAACAGCTGCATCAATATAAATGTTCTCTAATCAAGACAGGGGTTTTTTAAAAGCCAGAAGCAGAGCAAAGTGATCATTCAAGGAAGGATTTTTTGAGGATATTAACATTCAAATCACTGTTTCAAGACAGTCCAACACCATCATTCAGAGTTGGCAATATTCTACTTTTTTCGGAGGGAAAAGAGAGCCTACGCTGCTATCGAAAGAAGCAATAATTTGGCTTTTATTACCCCTTTGTAACTCCCCCTTTATACCAAAATGAGCCTCGTCCCCTTCTTCAAGACCTCACTCTCTCCACATTGCAACAGTTTCCCCCTGGCCCAATAGATAGGAATTGGAAGAGAGGGTTGTTTTTATATATTTATAATTATTTAAAAACCAGGAGGAAAATAAAAGCCAGGGGAAGCCTTGGAGGAAAATCAATAGGGTTTTGGGAGGGTTAACTGAGGCAAGACTTTGATCAAATGTTGTCTCGGGAGAACGAGCAAATGGCGAAATTTCTCCATTGTTCTGTTTTCTAAAATTATATTTATGTAAATAAGGTATATAAATGTATGACATCCCCCTGATATCAAACGTAAGGGACTCATGTGATTTGAGATTATAAATCTATTTTATATGTACATTTAATACATTTCAATAACGGTCTTGTTGCATTTAACCAATTATGGAAAATACTCCTTTAAAAGTCAATATAACTGAATGTGTTGTGGGTGTGTATGTGTGTGTGTGTGTGTGTGTGTGTGTGTGTGTGTGTGTGTGTGTGTGTGTGTGTGTGTGTGTGTGTGTGTGTGTGTGTGTGTGTGTGTGTGTGTGTGTGTGTGTGTGTGTGTGTGTGTGTGTGTGTGTGTGTGTTTGTGTGATAAGGAACAGCGGGAAGATGTAGAACAGCTGTTCAATTCTACAGTCCTGTAAACCTTTTGGACTTAATTATAGTGGACACATCTTACACCCTCTCGCACACACACAAACACACACACACACAACACACCACACACACACACACACACACACAAACACACACACACACACATCCACACACACACACAGACATTCAAGACACCAAAACAAGTCTCTCATCCCTCTGCAATAACACCGACCCATTAAACGACGCATGAGCGCACAAAACTGCATGCATTTTAGAATTGTGTTTTCAAGTCTTTTCAAGGAGGCTACAGACCACTCATGACGAATGAGTACAATATCTTGGATGTGCGTCAACAATGCCTTTATCTCTCCCCCCCCCCTCACTGTCTCTCTGCCTCTGTGTAGACTCCACACATGTGGGTGTAAATAACGCAATGACAGCACAAAGCGTGGCCCCGTCCACCTCTAAAGTCACTGGGACCGCGCTGGACTGAAGAGATTAAAGAACCGAGACACTGAAGGACCAGCGAGGGTCCATTTCATACCCAACAATTAATGGGAGCGGCATCTGCGTGTGTGTGTGTGTGTGTGTGTGTGTGTGTGTGTGTGTGTGTGTGTGTGTGTGTGTGTGTGTGTGTGTGTGTGTGTGTGTGTGTGTGTGTGTGTGTGTGTGTGTGTGTGTGTGTGTGTGTGTGTGTGTGTGTGTGTGTGTGTGTGTGTGTGTGTGTGTTCAGAACACCGATTGCACTGAAATGTCATTTCTTTCCGAACTGCAATAGAAGGAGCAGGCCACGATTATATTGGGGGAAGTGTATTTGTGTGTGTTTGTGTGTTGTGTGTGTGTGTGTGTGTGTGTGTGTGTGTGTGTGTGTGTGTGTGTGTGTGTGTGTGTGTGTGTGTGTGTGTGTGTGTGTGTGTGTGTGTGTGTGTGTGTGTGTGTGTGTGTGTGTGTGTGTGTGTGTGTGTGCGTGCGTGCGCGTGCGTGCGTGAGTGTGTGTGTGTGTTGTGTGTGTGTGTGTGTGTGTGTGTGTGTGCGTGCCCTCCCGGGGGAGAGGAGTCCAACGCAGATGGCAAATAAAGTATGCAGCCCGAGGCGAGAGCACATTATGCTAATTCTAATGTCAGCTGTACTTTAATATACGACTCTATTTAATCACCCCATTATTCCCTATTTCCATATGAAAAAAAGCACAGGCAGTGAAATACAGAGGGACACACAGAGCGAACGAGGCAGAGGGAGAGAGAGAAGA
>OLKM01006222.1:7500-14807 GCA_900291075.1 Melanogrammus aeglefinus | reverse complement strand
CGCGGAGGCGGTAGCCGCGCAGGCAGGAGTAGGCGGCGGCCGGTGGCCGAACTGGAAGCCTTATCTGTACGCCACCGTGCCGTTGGCCACTGGGCTAACTGCGGGGCGGTCGTACACGTTCACACAAGAATGGAGCAGGACCACAGGAGGACGAGGCCCCCGATTGTAGGCGCAGAGCCCCGCCATCCGCCGCAGCTACGAACACGTGGCAGTTGCCACACACCAAGGGCCTTGATAGCGGTAGCTCTACGGCTTGCAGCCGTAGTTCTGTCTGCGGCGTAGCATGAGGTAAAATTCAGGAACCGTGCCACGTCCAGCACTGCCGTCGGAAAAGAGAGTTGATCCCTCGGGGGCTGGGGGGGAAACACTACGTGAGAGACGCAAGCGGGGTGAAGCGGCCGTGCTCCACAAATCGCCCGCTGGCCAAGCAACGCCACGCGGTATCCTCCCCGGTCGGGGGAATGCAACGTACAGCATGCAAGGAAAAGTATTCGAACCTCACCTAATAGGGAAATCGTTCGTTTCAGAAGGCGCCAAGTGAGATAGACGAAGGGGCCACCCCGGCGCGCGTGGCTGAGCCGAAGCCAAATTTAAAGCGGTGGGACGGCGTACGCCACGGCCGGCGGCGGGGCCGTCAACGCGCACGCGCCTCGGCACGAGGGGAAAGGTGTTTCGTCTCCATAGCGCTGGGCTGGAAAACGTGTCCGTCGGTGCAAGCGGGCGAAAAGGACCCTTTGGTGACGCCCCAGCCCGCGGAGGACGATAGCCACGTCCTTTCCGCCAGGACACAAGCTTCCAGGACGTGAAGCGTCAAGTCTCAAACAGTCCGGAGCCTTAGCACCAGGTATGGTCACCCCTCAAGAAGGGGTTCTGCCACGGGCACGCAGCTAGCGAGGGAAGCACGCGGCCAGCGGCTGTCGCGGTCGGACCACTAAGGCGGCGTGCTTCAGCGTCAAAGGTTCCGAGCCCCAAGCGGCCTACCGCCAGGGCACTTCGTTCCAGCCCAATCGTCCGCACCACGTACCGACGCACCTTCTACCCGCGCTCGCAAGGCAGCGGCCGGCACCCCACGCCGGCGTAAGAATGCCCGTGGACCACACCTTCCGGGGGGAGTGTCCGCACACTGGAGCAAACACGCAAGGACGGCGGGCTCCGTGTTGGACCACTGGCGTTGGCCTGGGTACATGCGGTCCGCCCCGCCGGCCCAACCCAGGCGGTAAGCGCCGCGTTGCATGCAGGCGTAGCGTCACCCGGCCTGTTTGTAGGTGGATTAACCGGCCTAATTTATGCTCTGCAGAGAGATGAAGAACGCTTGGGGGCGAAGCAAAGTATAACTTTATTTTTGATGGCATAATCATATAACAACAAGCTGCATAATAACCGGGGGATCAAGTGCAGAGGAAGCCTTTGTGTTTGACGGCCTATGTGGCTCCCCCCCCCCTTACAATGTCCACAAGTACAACAAAGTATGACAAACTTCGCTCCTGTCGCCGCATTGTGTTGTACTTTATAAACACTGACTAGTGACAGAAGCACAAGAGACTAGAGAAGGAATACCTTGGAAATACCGCCAGTGATAAAATCCCTGACTACGCAGACATTAAGAACAGAGGAGGTAAAGGCAGCTGTGGCGATGAACTGGAAATTTGATCAGGATTTAGATTTTTTGGGGTCAAACGAATGTCGTCCAAACATAGATATATATCCCGAGTGAAATGATCTATATATTTTTTTCATAAATAGCTGGATACATATATTATTATTTCTTGTAGGAAATTTTCTAATTTCCAACAATTTAGTAGAGGTTTGATTCGGGCAAAATTCTCAGTTAGAAACGTGCCTGTTTTTTAGCAGCAAGAAATGGCTGAAGTAATCGCATCAACTGTTTTCTAAACTCAAAAATGAATATTCAAATATACGTTCAAAAATGAACCCTGTGAAGATTTTAACCAATTTGACGGCTAAAAAGAAATTTGTCCATAACCGACAACGCCACGGCAAACCCACGCGGAGGCGCACGGTGCGCAGCGCCCACCTGATGTATCCAGTTGCGTAGACTCGGCGAAAGGGGCCAAAAGGCAGGTGACGGCACGGTGGCAGGTGGGGCAGCTGGCCCTCCCCAACGCCTCCGTTGAGGCCTTGCACCGTGCGCCGCTTCTCCCAGGCGGATCAGGGAAGCCCCGTCGCAGCTGTATCGCCACCACGGCTGTCCGAAGCTGTAGTCGCTGCCTGCTGACGAGTAGCCCCTCTGGACCCTCAATGGCGGGCCGCGAGCAGCGGCACCGGCACGCAGCACCCACGCTCCTGCGGGGGGGGCTCCCAGCCGCCCACACACGCAGCGCAGCGCGGCGTTGCGTGTTTCAGCACGAACCCTCTCTCGCACTTGTACGCTCCGTGCTTGCTGGCGTACTTGGGCTTGCGCACGGCGTCCAGGACGGCGTGCGGCGGCTCGGGCGGGTGCAGGCAGAAGTTGGCGATGCAGCGGGGCGCCGGCAGGCCGTCGGGCGGCGTCCAGGCGCCGTGCGTGTCGCACACCATCCTGGAGTTGTTGCCGGCCGTGTAGCCGTCCACGCAGTAGTAGTTGGCCGTGTCGCCGTACAGCTGGTGGCCCTCGTAGGGCTCGGCGTGGTCCACGGCCGGCGGGGGGCCGCAGGAGCGCGGCACGCACTGGGCGGAGCTCTCGCTCCACTGGCCGCTGGCAGGCAGTGTCGCACTCCCCCGGTCTCAGGGCCGATCAGGGTGTTAGCTACAGCGGGACGGGGTCAGGTCAGGGTTTAAAGATCATTTCTAATGAATAAGGAACAATTTAGACGCAAAACAACACATTTTTCTCCAAGGAATTGAAGATAGATAGATAGAATGACGAGTGTATATATTACAATTCATTCTGTCACGGTACTAGCCAGGCATTCATATCGAGACCTTTTAGAAGCCCATGTCTGCTTCTGAGTCATAACGGAATAAAAAAAAACATGAGACAGCATCGAAAATGTACGCTCCTTTTCTCATTTCTAGTCAAGCTATAACCTTTGTTTGTTTATTTTTTGTAATTGTAAGGCCTGTAATGTTGTATAAATAGAGTAAAGGAAGATAAAGAGGAATCATAGTAAATATGAATAGAATTGAATGCGCACATTGACTACCTGTACTTGCACTTGGTTCTAGAACATTACCTTACTGTACCCGATAGCGATATACTTGTTGCACTTCCTATGACAAAATGTACTTATTGTACAGTTGCTTTGGATAAAAGCGTCTGCTAAATGCCCTAAATGTAAAATGTAAATGTAAATGTAAAATGCATTATCAAATAGTGGTTTTACAACTGAAACACGCATAGCAGATAACTCCGAGCAGTTGAACAAAGGGTGGAAGACACAAGCGTCGGCTTCCTCTCACTCACCTTGTTCGGACACAGAAACTCACATTTACTTTAGAAATATTGTTTATGACACGTTAAGATTATTGTTGTTTTATATTATGTGTAACTTGTATGATGTGTCATTATTGCTTTTCTTATTTATTCATTTATTCTTGTTTCGAAATAAAGACGAAATGAATGAATTTTCACCAGCATTGCTCTTCCCGTGACCTATCGATCCCCGAGCAGAGTTGCTCTACTCATTAGCATTGCCCTTCCCGTGACTCGCGAGTCACGGGAGGGGCAATACTGATGAGTAGAGCAACTCTGCTCGGGGGGGGTTCATCCCTCCGTGTTGTGGGGGGGGCGGACATCGGCCGGATTTACCCTTCTTTGCAGACGTAGCGCACCTCCTCTCCCAGGCTGTGGCCGTCGCCCGCGGTGACGGCGTGCGTGAGTGGGGGGGGCTCGGGGCAGAGGACGCCCGTGCAGCGTGGGAGGGGCCGGCTCCACTCGCCCGTGTCCCCAACTACACCCAGCTTCCGAGCCCGCCTGGAGCCTTCGTACCGACACAACACACAACACGCACGCGCACACACGCACACACACACACACACACCACACACACACCAACACACACACGACACACACACACACACACATCACACACACACACACACACACACACACACACACACACACACACACAACACACACGTCAAGTCGGGTCCATTGTGTTTATGTAGTGCTGGATCAAGGAGTGATGGGAGTGATGGGAACGATGGGAGTGATGGGAGTGATGGGAGGGATGGAAGTGATGGGAACGATGGGAGTGATGGGAGTGATGGGAGTGATGGGAGGGATGGGATTCCTCCTTCTGTGAGCCTTCTCATGCTTCGCCCTTGTCCATTGTAGGGTTAACTTCCAGGGACAGGGAGGGGTGCAATGGGTGCCCAACAGGGCAGACTGTTTGGTCTTTGACCGGAGAAGTGGATTTCAGTTGGTTAGGGCGTCAATCAGTCGTTAAGAAAGTCAGTCAGCCGGTGTGCCATCCCGTAGGAGGAACACCGATGTCGATCATAACACGTATTATGGGTCTGCTGCTTTATGGACCGGGGAACACACTGTAGACTTATCTGTAGTTTAGTACCTGCTTTGGTACATAAAGGAGCACCCTGGATTAGTGTTAGGAGCCAGGCCTGTGCTGGTCCTACGCTGACCCCTCTGCAGAGGTCAAAGGTCATGGATGTATTGGTCAAACACTTCACCAGCCAATGGCGGCAGATCTATGTATTGCACCTGTAGCCGTCGCCGCAGGTGTACTTGACCACCGCCAGGTAGGTGGTCTCCTGGAGGGTGTATTGGGCGCGCTGCACCGGCGGAGGGTCGCCGCAGGACACGGGGTGGCAGGTGGGCGGAGAGCCGCTCCACCTCTGGCTGGAGAGACACTGGAACTCGTAGGGGACTTGGGGCAGGAAGCCCTTCCTACAGCTGGGGGCGGGGGGAGACACACGCACGCACACACACACACGTAGAAGCAATTACAATTAGGGCATTTGGCAGGCGCTTTTACTGACATAGTTTAATACACACGTTGATGGCAGAGTCAACCATGCAAGGCGAGCAGTTAGGGCTAAGTGTCTTGCTCAGGGACACGTCGAGCTAGGAGGAGCCTGGGATCGAACTAGCAACCTTTCGGTTACAAGACAACTGCTCTACCTTAAAACAAAACAAAACCGGACCCCTGACTTCGGCTTGGAGCCAGGAAGAATGAGTGTCCCATGACACTCACAATCACACTCCCCTTCCTTATTCCACCTAAAGGATGACACGCTCGCACAATTTCCGCTAAATCGCATAAACTCGATAAACACAACATTGCTTCCTTGTCTTTTGTGTGTTTGCTGGTCTGTTTGGTGTTGCTGTAGTCGAGGGGGGGGGGGGGGGGGGGGGCAGAAGATACCTGAAAGTCACCTTGCTTCCGTAGGTGAAGTTGGCCCCCCTCATGTCGGAGTTGGCTGGAACGGAGGGCTCAGGACAGGGGAGGGCTGGGGGGGAGACAGGGGGAGCGCGGGCTAGCGCGGTGAGTCTGCGGGGTAGGGTTTCTATTACATTTGTTATACTTATGACACCAGACTTCGATTATGATTATACTAGACCAGATTCAAACGACAATTTTATATCATACAACATTATGCTATGTTAGAATAGAATAGATTGGATAAGGAAAGATCACCCTAGATTAAATGATAGTAAATATTACGGTGGCCGTAAGGGCCAAACGCACTGCAACGGCCAAACGCGTCTCCGTTAAGGAAAACAGCTTCAAGTACAGAAACGATTCAAATATACAAACTCAAACACAAGTCTAAACCAGGTGCAAAAAGAGAAACGTGTTGCAAATGAAAAAACGCGCTGCAAAAAACGATGCAGAGCACTAAACGATTCAAACCAAGAAACCTTCTTCAAAAGCAAAACGCTTCATAGCCGGTCACTGCTTCTCCAAACCTGCAGGGGGCGCTCGGGATGCAGAGAGACAGAACACGGCTGGACTGAAAGCAGCTGACTGAACGGTGTTCAGCTGGAACGTAATGTGATTTTTTTTTGATTATATTATATATGTTTAATGTTTATATCACTGTTACAACGCAACATTACGTGACGTTTTTTTTTATTGTAGTTTACATCAGACTCTACAAGGTGCACATTTGCATGTAGATTAGCCCTGCCTGCTTTAAATGATTAGAGATTGATATAAGCACCCGCTTTAATAGTACATTAAAAAGTTGGAGATCATTCATGACTGCTTGAAAGTTAACTGCTGTCATTAATAAGTATAACACCTAATGTGTAGTGCTGTATGTTATGGAAGACTGTGATAAGAGGGCTTTTTATTATAACGGGTGCTTATATCAAGCTCTAATCATTTGATTAAGCAGGCTAATCTACATGCAAATGTGCAGCCTTGTAGAGTCTGATGTAAACTACAATAAAAAAAACCGTCACGTAATGTGTGTTGTACAGTGATGTGATTATAAATAACATAACATAATTCAATATAATCAAATAATAAAATATCACATTACCGTTCCCGCTGAAACACACCGTTCAGTCAGCTGTTACTGTCTTCTCTGCATCCGCGAGCGCCCCTGGCCCCTGCAAGGTTTGGAGCAGTGACCGGCTATGGAAGCGTTTTTGCTTTTGAAGGAGAGGTTCTCTTGGTTTGAATCGTTTAGTGCTCTTGCATCGTTTTTCTCTATTTGCAGCGCGTTTGATGAGATGCTTGCATTTGTCTTTGTTTTTTGCAGCGCGTTTTTTCATTTACTACACCGTTTCTCTTTTTTGCACCTCGTTTAAGACTTGTGGTTTGAGTTTTGTACATTTTGAATCGTTCCTGTACTTGAAGCTGTTTTCCTTAACGGGAGACGCGTTTGGCCGTTGCAAGTGCGTTTGGCCTTGTCGGCCAGTCTGTTTTCCTTAACGGAGACGCGTTTGGCCGTTGCAGTGCGTTTGGCCCTTGTCGGCCACCGTAAAATATAGAGACACATATTTCCTATGTAGCGAGGAACAGACTTTTTTTAATGTTGTTTGAACGTTAACAACAATTTCTGAAACATTAGGAAGGACTGCTCTAAAGGTGCGGCCACACCAGACGCGTATCTCGCGTACTTTTTACGCGAGATACGCGCGTAAAATGTTGCTTGACCATTTTGTGTCAAAAATGGTCGCATACGCGCAATACGCGCAATACGCGCAATACGCGCCTACGTCACTCGCCTAGATGAGCCCGCCAAAAACTCCCCCCCCCCCGCTATTTTCTTTTGTGGTCAATGTACAGTCGTCGTACACAGGACAGGACGGTCCGCACAAGCGGCGACGATGAGTACGTTGATTCGACTCCATTTCTGTTCGTGTAGTGTCTGTAGTGTTGGAATCAGCAGAGAAA
>OLKM01006222.1:0-5000 GCA_900291075.1 Melanogrammus aeglefinus | reverse complement strand
CTCTGGGGTACCACAACAGACACACACACACGCAGTCAGGTATAATGTAACGATTTTGTCTGATGTTGTCTTTGGTCTGTACAGACTTACGGACGGTGCAGAAATGTATCCATGGTCTGCATTCATTGAACGATGGACAGACGCATGGATGGACAGGATGGATGATGGACAGACAGGTGGAATGGAGAGAAGCTGGGGTATGGTGGTGACGTACCGTGCAGTATCTTCGCGTCGCCGCGTGTAGGGGTGGATGCACCTGCACGTACGAGGTCGTCCGCTGTTCTGACACTGGCGGTGTTTATCACAGTCCGAACCCCAGAGCACAATCGTCAACGTCTACACATACACACACACCAACGCACGACACAGACAACACAGACACACCCTCACAACACACACACACGCAGACACACACACAGACACACACAGACACACCACAAATGATTCAGTCAAACAGTGGAAACACATTCGTTCTTAAGTCCAAAGGCACAGTCATGATGGCATGACCGCACACTAGTAACTGGACACACTATCTGGTCACATGATGTAGGTCACACAGGCAGACACAGCCTCATACTGATTGCATTCATTGCCAACCCCAGCCTATATGTGGGATCATATCTAAAAAATAAAGTGAATTAACAGAACAAAAATATATGTACTTATGCCAATAACAAAATATGTATTAATATATTTATTAATATTTGGATTAGAATTTTATAAAAAAACAAAACATGAATGAACCAACACATGAATGAACCAACACATGATGAACACATGAATGGACCACCACATGATGAACTAACACATGAATGGACCACCACATGAATGGACCACCCCATGATGAACTAACACATGAATGGACCACCCCATGATGAACTAACACATGAATGGCCCACTACATGATGAACGAACACATGAATGGACCACCCCATGATGGCCCGCCCCATGATGGCCCGCCCCAGGACCCCGTCCCGGGCTGAGGGTGGGGTGCGTACCCAGGCAGGCGGGCAGGTTGGAGGCCCACTTCCCGCTGTTGGTGCACTGGCTGCGGGCGTCCCCCAGCAGGTAGAAGCCGGCGCTGCACTGGTACGCCACCGAGCCGCCCGCCAGGAAGTCCGTCCCCTGGAAGGAGCCGTGCTCCAGGGGCCGGGGGGGCCCGCACGACACGCCTGTAATGGGGTTCAGGGGTCGGGGGGGGGGTCATAGGTCACGGGGAAAATTAAGTGAGTGACGGAGTGAGTAACTGCCACTTACTCTTCTCTTTGTGTGTGTGCTGTGTGTGGTTGTGTGTGTGTGTGTGTAGTGTGTGTGTGTGTGTGTGTGTGTGTGTGTGTGTGTGTGTGTGTGTGTGTGTGTGTGTGTGTGTGTGGTGTGCTGTGTTCAGTGTGTGTGTGTGTGTGGCTGTGTGTGTTTGTGTTGTGTGCGCTCGCCTGCATGTTGCCATGTGTGATTTTGTATAGTAGTTTGGCTTGCTGGCGTTTGTGTTCTTGTGTGGCGCTTGCCTGGACCGTTATTGTGGTTGCGTGTGGGTGTCTGTGCTGCGTGTGGCTTCACAGACAGCACGTAAACAAAAGACACAGCAGGTACACAAAACAGTAAACAACACAGCGCTCCCACACAATCAAAAAAGGCCCCCGGACGGCCACACATCAGGTGACGGCGCGGGGGGCCTCTGCACTCGACGTTCACACCGGGCCGGCGGGGTGGTACCACTCCCCCTTGTTCTGACACAGCAGCACGGGCCTCCCACAAGGTAGAAGCGGGCGTCGAGGGACAGCTGCACCTGGGCCCCGGGCTCAACCCTCACACGTGGAGGCCCTCAGGTGGGCCCCGGCACTCCCTCCAGCGCGGGCGCCGTCTGGGTGAGAAGGGCGCGGCCGTGAGTCAGGAGCGGATCCGGCCTCTGATTGGTCGACGACGACCGCCCAGAGACGCGCATTGAGTCAGGTCAGAGAGCGACGGCCAGTCTGTGGCCGTGCACTCACGCTGTCTTCTTCAAGAGTGAAGGGAAATCATGCACGTGGTCTATGAGTTCATCATCGAAGACACAAATAGATGCACAGGTTGAGGAGGAGTAAGTAAAGGGTCGGCTTAGCTCAGGAGGTAGAGCAGTTGTCGTGTAGCCTGTTAGGTTGCTAGTTTGATCCCCAGCTCCTCCTACCTGACACTTAACCCTAACTGCTCCTGGCGAGATGGCTGTCGCCTTGCATGGTTGACTCCGCCATCGGTGTGTATTAACCGATGTTAGTCGCTTTGGATAAAAGCGTCTGCTAAATGCCCCTAATTGTATAGCAGTCGCTCAAACTGTATTTTCTATATACTGAATCAAATTTACCATGAGATCCTCAGGTTGAATGTTTCAAAAGGTCAGTCTTAATCGTTTTCTTCTCCAGATGTGGCAAACGTTGAGTAGTAAAGGTGGGTCAAAGCGAGCTCAAAGTGTCACGGCGATGTAATGGACTACATGTTCCCTCTACCGGCGCAGAAGATGCTGCCGGGTGGTGGTCTTGACCAGCGCCAATATTGACCGTTGAGAGAAGTCGGGCCAGGCCAGGAACGTTCCCGGGTGGGTCACGTGAGAGAGGCCGAGGCAGCTGCTGGCCAGAACCTGGATCTACTCACACACACACACACACACACAACACAACACACACACACACACACACACACACCACACACACAACACACACACACACACACACACACACACACAACACCGTCCTTGTAAAGTGTTTGATGGCTCCTATTGGTCCATCGCTCAAAGTGTTTGTCTCCTTCCATATTGGCCCTTGAGTTTTGAGCGTGTTGTGGCGCCGTGCTTCCCGACCGCGTGCCTACCTGCTGATGAAGGCTCAGGCACCCGGTCCCAGCTTGTGAGTTGGCTGACGGGAGCCCACAACGAACTCGACTGGAGGTTGGAAGCCCACCCCCCCCGGGTTCGGTCCTGGTCCTGACCAGCACCGAACGCGCCCGCCGAGCCTGCACAGGGTCAAAGGTCACACCCATCCCATGACCGCTCTTTTAACTTCCACAGGGGGGCCGCCTGTCGCCAAAGAGACAGCTTTCGGTTGAGAGATACCAGGTTACTCCGAACATGTACTCAATACCAGTTACCATCCACGACTACCATGTGCCATTTTAATAATTTAAACCCTATTAACTTCATATCTCAGCACCCCTTTCCAGGCAGGACACCCCTCCCCAGGCCGGGGGTTGAGGGGGGCGGGGGGGGTGCAGGGGGGGGGGGGGAGGCCCTACTGGGATGGAGGAGCCCACGAGAGGCCCCCTGTGCCGCCGTGGACGGAGCTTGCCGTTAGATGTAGAGAGCCTCCAGTCGCCGTCCCAAAGCTTGCGCCACGACACCCCACGTGGTACCACTGGGCCGTGTTGCGGCCGGGCAGTCGGTTGATCCCGCTCCTTCCCGTTCACGTACAGCCACACACAGCTGTACAGGCGGGGCGGGCCGGGGGACGCGAGGTGGGTTACGGACGGCTGGGCACGTTGACAACAGGGCGGGGACAGAGGGCCACAATTGACGAAAGCAGGGGGCTGTATGAGCGCAGTGTGAACGATGACACGAGCCGTGTTTGGGAGGTGACGCGGAACGATGCCGCTTCTCTGCCGTCACTCCCAACGCGGCTCGTTCATCAGAAGGAGAGGGTGAGAGGTGCCCGCGGGTGACCGCTGCGGCGCGGCTGGAGCCCGTTGTAGTCGCATGAAAGCAGGAACAAGCGTTGTCGGCTGACCCCCCACCAGCGTACGAACAAAACGGATCCCGCGCGTGCCGTCAGTCTGGTGCCATGTCCGACGACCTCATCCAGAAGGTGCACGTGATCTCCGTCAGCGTGGCATCCGCCGTTCCAGCATCACGTAGCCGTGGATGCCCGACACCTCGAAGTCCAGGTTGAAGGCGGCGGACATCTCTGTGGCGTCCGGGACGCAGATCGACAAATCCAATCGATAAACGACAGAGAAGATCAATCTGGGGGTGACTCATGGTCATCTCAGAGACCCCCACGCGTGTTTCAAGATTTTACTTTTGGATCTAGTTTTCCAGACTAATTCTCCAAATCAGAAATTTATCATACGAAGAAAAACAACTAAATACCACCCATTTCTCCCCATTTTTTCTCTTTAGTACAACATCACCCCCTAACCCCCAAACAACACACCCTCTTGCTCTACTTCCTGCCCCCCCCCTCCCCCCACCCCCCCGTCCACCCCTGGGTTGCCACAGCAGACGTGTCCCCTCTGGGTTCCTAGAGAGTAGGCCTGTCTCACACCTGGTTTCCGTGAACCCCGAGGGAGAGGGCAGCGGCAGTGAAGCTGCCCAGACCCAATCCAGGCAGCCTGGGCCCGTTGCCTGCCTTACGGGTTGGCGTCCGCACTCCGTCTCCGCTCCACGCTCGACAGACGCCCGCTGTAGCCCTCCACGCACCTGGCCACCTGCCGCCCCGGGAGATTTAGAGATGTGAGAGCAAACAGAAGAGGTCTTCAGTTGTACAAAAAAGACCAGAAGCACGGCATCATTGCGTTTTCTAGCTGTAAAACATAATGTATTTGATCAAAACACTTACTTTCAAAAATAAAATTCTATACAATCAGTATTCAACACTTGGTGATAATTCAAAAAATGCTGATAAGACTGTGACACTAAACTAATTAGAAGTGTCACAGTTTTAATAATCGTTAATAACATAGTAACGACTACTCGCAGCGGTTTGAGAAAAACGGGACAGAATCAAAAAACATGCACGCCGCTACACTCCTCCCTAACGGTTTTTACCCATACCCCACTCGCGCCCACACGTCCCACCAGTGTATAAAATAAACCAATGTAAACAATACGAAAAAAAGTAAAACAAACGGTATTCATATCATCTGTCACACCTGGAGGTCATTGACAGGCCGTTACGTGACACCAGGCCCTTCCGTATCAGGCACCGGGCGCTGTGGCACTCGTCCCGATCCACCGCGCAGCGCTCCCCGGAGTTAGC
>OLKM01006221.1:0-14807 GCA_900291075.1 Melanogrammus aeglefinus | reverse complement strand
CTTGTAATGATCGCACTGGGTTTTCCTAAGGCCCAGTGGGGGTACGTTGAATTTACCAGGTTGCTTCCCCGGTTTCAATTGTGTATTAGGCAGGGAATGATCAATTTTCTTGTGGTTTGCGAACTGGGACGTGCGGACTCTTTATGAATGACTGAAATGTTTTCTTTTTGCTGTAAGTTGTGGTGGTAATGCGTAAATGATTAAGTGGGACCGAGGGTTTAAATGAGAAGTGACGTGGTGAGAGGGGAGGAGAGTGATTATTTTTCTCTGGTGGATTACCCTGTTGGATCATAAAGGCCCGTTTGGACACCGCACGGCGGGGCCGTTTCCAGCAAGCGGGACGAGGGAAAGGACTGGTGGGGTCACCTCGGCGGAGCCGCGGCGTCTCGCCCGTGTGGACAGTAGGAACAAACAAACTCTCTTACTCACCTTCACCAGGCGTAATCACGCACGCACGGCACGCGCAAACACACACACACACACACACACACACCACACACACAACACACCACACACACACATAACATCCACCACACACACACATCCGGCGAGACAGTTGCGCCGGCACCCACACACACTCATTACACTCGGACTTGAATGGACAGCGGGAGGGGGGGGGGGTCTTGGTGTTCTGTGATCTGTGTGATAATGTTTATTATATGCGCCTGTGATGGCCGTGTTTTGAGTTCAGTGAATACAGAGACTCAGACTAAGTAGCGACTTTATTTTGCTTCCCGCAACCAGTATCGAAAGCGAGCCTAGGTCTGCCTGCAGCAGGACTGCGTTGTGCCAGTTCGTCTTATATCCTTATTGTAAGGGAAATTGTTACAAACTGACATCGGAGTGTGTGATTGTAAATGGCGAGACTATGTGTTTGTGTTTATTTATTAAGCTTCCACTGACTACATCGCATCCGTAGGCCTACACATATTTTAAAACATGAAAAAAAAAAAAAGCCTTGTCTGTATGGCGGGACGAAACTGTCGGAATGGCAGGACGTTTGCATGTCGGAATGGTGGTATGTCTGAATGGTGACATGTCTGAATAGTACAATGTCGGAATGGCGATATGTCGGAGTGGCAGCATGTAACCCAAAATACTGCTTCTCTGAATCAAAAAAAACAGCCGCAAAGTAGACAAGTAAATGAAAAGAGGTCCACTTTGTGTGACGATCTCCACATGATGTCGATACAAATGGGTCTGAAGGGCATTAAAATGTTTTAAACGAGCAAGGGCAATCGGTGTGAAGACAAGGGACTGATTGGCTGCGACCACCATTTCCATGCTTTAGTCTGCAGTGTTTTAACAATCCCGACCTCTTCTCTGACTCAAAGCTACATATCTTACACATCCATCTCATGTTTGGCACCTGAAACATACAAATTAAAGATCTAAAAATTAAACAAGCTGCCACAATAATATGATATTATATTATTTGTATATCATATATTTATAAATTATTGTGTGTACATTATTTTTGTAATATTACCTGTATGGCCAGGTGTCTTGTTTTTGTAGTCCAAGTAGTTGCTATTATGCATACAAAGGCTGATGCTCCTGATGCTCTTAAAGACTTGTGACTTCCTGTTCAAGTCTAAAAGGAAAACAGAAATATAATGACAAGAAGCAGTGACTCACTTTACATATTCAGAATAGCTTGGAATCGCGCACTTCCTTTCAGATTTTTTAAATATTTAATACTTTTTAAGATATATACATATATATCTTAAAAAGTATTAAATATATATATATACAGGGTGCGATTTGCCGGTGGGGATGGTGGGGATTATCCCCCCCTCTGGTTTACACATCCTACCCTCTGCTGAATTATTTTTATCCTCGGTGGGGATAAAAATGATCCCCCCCACCCAAAGTATTTTCACCATTACATCGTAATAATTAACAACCAAAATACACAGGGTCCGTCTTCATTTTGATTGTGCTGTGATTTTGATCTACCGGGAGCGAGTCAGAGGCGTCGCGCTCGCAGAAAGCAGTTTTATTTTGAAAACCAACCGGATTTACTTGCGTTTCTATGGTTTCAAAAGACAACTTCCTGTCCCCGCCGAAACAAAAGTTTAAATCAAATGGAGGTGAAATGAAAAGAATACAGAGAGGCATATCTTCATATTTTACAGGATCACAACAAAAAATTCAGAGAAATAATATAACAGAAGATGAAACAAGATCTGGCATTGCTGATCGGATGGTGGACAGCATCTCCCCTGGCTGAGGAGAGCTCCCAGGCCGATCCGAGTGGACAGGTGTCAGTTGCTAATCCCTCGCCCCCCTTGCCCCCCGAAACTATGGTTGGGGGCTGCATTGAGCCGGGTCGCTTTGCTAAATGGCGAGAGGGTCGAGAGGCTTACTGTCACCACAGACAGGTCAGTCCAGTGCACAGCCTGCTCTGAAATTAAAGATCTGGGTCTATACCACAAGAGAGGCTCCAACATCGACCCTGCATTCATAAATGGTGTAAAAGCAAAGTCAGCAAAAAAACTACATGACAAAATAAACCGACATGGAAAGTGCCACTCCCACCTGAAATGTCTTGATATTTTACAGACAAGACAACAGGGCGCAATTGAGAAGGCAGTTGACAACAGCGCCGAGTTGTGGAGAAAACATAATGCAAAACGTTTACAGGCCACTGAAAACTGCATGCGCACTGCCTACATGATATGCAAAAACAACCTTTCATTCAAAATGCAGCCAAAGCTGGTGGAACTTCAGCAGCTTAACGGGGTAAATCTCGGATGTATGCTGCATTCAGACAAGGCTTGCCGCAACATAAAAATGGTCATTGGAGATAAAATGACAGCACAGCTCGCGGACTCCAAAAACTCACCGATAAGTTCAGCATCCTAACTGACGAGAGCACCACAGCGTCCAACAAAACATGCTTGATCGTCTATATTAGAATTATGAGGGCGAGATCTGAAACTTCTTTTTTCATCTTATCGAACTGCAGTCATGCACCGGGGAATCCATCTGTGACACCCTGCTACAAAGCCTGGCTGAGAAGGGCATCTCCGAGGACGTGTTGCGCTCCCGGCTAATTGGCATTGCAACTGACGGGGCAGCTTCTATGATGGGCAAATACAGAGGTGCAGCCACACTCGTGCGTGAGAGGGTCAACGTGAACCTGACGGTCATTCACTGCATGAATCACAAGCTAGAACTTGCAGTCCATGATGCTGTGAAAAAAACCACAGATGCCAGTTATTTCCAAATGTTCATCGACTCTCTATATGCCTTTTCCTCTTAAAGCCCCAAGCACATGAAAGAGTTTGAGTCTGCGGCTTTCGATTTGGGCATCCAGGCTCGTAGGATTGGGAGAGTGTTTGATGCGCGCTTGCTGTCCTCATCCTGCACGTCAGTGACAGCTCTCTGGGAGAGCTATCCAGCCTTGGTGAAACTTTTTGGAGAGGTGGCCAAAACCCATCCCGATCCACAAGGAGAGGGCAAGATGTCAGGGTAATACCACTAAAAATGACAGAGTGGCTTTTTTTGGTGGAGATGGTAATGATTAAAGATGCGCTGGAGATTCTACAGGCCCTGTCACTTTTCCTTCAGAGGAGAGACGCAACAGCTGTCCGTGCCAACACTGAGGTGGGCGTGGCACTGAGCGCACTAAGATCAATGAGGAAAGCCGATGGTGTGAACACCAAATGCATGAGGGAGGAATTTGAAAAATCTTCCACATTCAAGGGGGTCAGTGTGTCTCAGCCAGGTGATGGGGGCCGTCGCAAGGCCGAGGTGTTTCGCGAGCGATTTTTCGTCTCCCTGGCTGACAACATTGAGCGCAGGCTGGATGACAACGGGATAATCTCTGCCGCTGCCGCTCTAAATCCATCAAACTGGCCATCTGATGAGACGAGCGGCATCCTCTACGGCGATGAAAAACTTCTCGCCATAACACACAAAACTCTTGCTGTTGAGGCCGCAACCAGTCCCATACTCCTGAAGGAGTTCCATGAGTTTAAATGTCACGGTGTCACAGGAGAGAGCATGCGCAAAGTTCTCACCGCTGTCTCCACGCTCCCAGTGTCCACAGCCGAGTGTAAAAGAGGTTTCAGTGCCATGAACCACATTATTGCAGATGGAAGAAACAGAATGAATGTGTCCACACTGCACAATCTGCTTTTCATCTCTGTAAATGCACCAGATGTTGCCTCCTTCCGGCCCGCAGATTTTGCAGAGATGTGGTTGAAGCAGGGTCACCACGCTGCTATCGATCCGCCAACAGGAAAGCAAAAAAAAGAGGCTGAAGTGCGTCATCAGAATAGACTGTTTTTCCTAGTCTGACCTATAGTCTACCTGATTAACCCATAAAAAAAAAAAAAACGTCTTGACAGCACATTGTGGTATTTCATATTTTCTGTTGAACTGATATCGGGGGAAAAAAAAAAATGTTTTTTTTATTTGGCACATTTAAAAACGATATTAGCTATGAGACAATATTTCTGCAAATGCAGTGGTTAAGTTCACGTTCAAAATAGGCCTACCGCGTACGTTTATGAGCCTAAGTGTAAGGTTTAGATACACAAGGTCACAAGATCAACTGTTTCATAAGTTTTCACACTGTTGTGTGGTTATATTTTTCCTGAATAAAATGTTTCTCAAAATTATCCCCCTCTGGTGTTTTTCAACAAGTCGCACCCTGTATATATATATATATTATTATAATATATATATATATATATATATATATATATATATATATATATATATTTTTTTAACACAACTGTAGAAGTAACGTTACCAAAGTCCTTCTAGGCAAGTCCTCTCACTCGTGGCCATTTTGGCCACACCTTTCGGGCAGCTATTTGGTCTTAACAAGACCAGGGCCCTATCTAATGAATAGGGAGAGAGCTGTATCTCCATTTTCCGAGATCTAAGGGGCATAAAAAACACATGTTTGAAATCACGATGAAAAACAGACTAAAATCGCTGAAAGAGTTTGGTGGTTTTGTATCAAATTAATGTTTAAAAGCACTTTTTCTTACAGGTAAGCTTGGACTGCGCATGCGCAATGCTTCACGACAGTTTTAATTTACGGCATAACAACACCGGCACTGACAGCAAGACGTCATCGCTCACCGGCAGCTATCCCAGAGATCATGCCGCAATTTTGGATAAAGCAAGAGATCAACAACGTAACTTCAACCTTGCCTGTATCTGATTTGGTATTGACTGCTTAAAGCCCATGTCTGTTTGGATAAATAAAGATGATGCATCACACAAGTTTGTGTTTAATAATTTATTTCTGGAAAAGAACAGTGAAAGTCAGCTTTAAAAGTTAACTTTTGCTGCCGAGCCAACAAGATAACAGGTTATGTAGCATAAACTAAACTATAAGCGATCAATAAAAAATATATAAAAATAAAATAGTATAAAATGCTGATCATATGTTTTAAAGTGTTGTAATGTAATATAAAATCTGGTGCGTATCATGAATATGTTATGTTTTGCACCCCAAAAAATTGGCGCAATTGTCCTTTTTTGAAAATATCATTTTGAAAGTTTGACATTACAAGTCTAGATAGGCTACTGTCAAATAAAACATGCCACGTTTGTGTGCTTCTTATGGCTGTGACGACAGAGTGGGGTGTGGGCGTTCATTTTTCGCCCTGCCAAAAGATGACAGAAGGTATGTGATTGGTCGTACAAACTGGGTGTTGTGCCAGAGACACTTGGTTGTGCGCAAAATATTAGCTAGCTTGTTAAGTAATGACATAGGGCACCATAACCGTCAGGACTGGTTAACCACTTAATGATCAAAACCATTTAAAATACTTTATATTGGTGCTGCGGATGGATCAAATATTAGTCAAAAGCGTTTCAGCACAATATAATTATTGAGTATGTTATATTATGGAGGTGTGGAATATGTTGTTCAGCCTTATTGAGTAATGGCATGTAAAGAATAAAAATGCCTGTATGATTATGCATTCTGTCAAAATAATGAAAAGATAAGTCATATTCTAATGAAGCCTTTTCATTTATACTATAATCAACACAGGAGAGAAAAGTGGCTTTACAATGCCAGGAGGGCTGATCTGTCCTCCCGCATGTCAAAAGTCGAGGCAGAGAAAGGGGGCTATGTGGTCTGCGAAGATCATTTCAGGCCAAAGGACCTAAGCTTTAAAGTATGTCTACATCTGGCAGGTTCAAAATGCTTTCAGTATGCATATTTGCATAGGACATGAACTAGACTTTGTATGATATCACAATCAGAAGACTTTAATACAAGACTCAAAACACACACACACACACACACACACACACACACACACACACACACACACACACACACACACACACACACACACACACACACACACACACACACACACACACACACACACACACACACACACACACTTTCTATGAATCATTAATTTGAGCAATTTCATGTGCAGATTTAAACAGTTAAATATTCCTTTACTAAGGGTGCAAGAAAACGTCTGGCTCCAAATGCTGTCCCAGTCCTTTTCCGGCAGCAAAACCCTGTGCGACAGGAAGAAAGAGGTAATGAAAACAAAAACTGCACATGCAATGGTACCAAAAGCACAGGTATCATAACATCTTGAAAGGTATTTTCCGATTGGACAGATGGTACCTACCAACCCTCTGGCTCAAGGACTAATACTTTGTTCAATATTAAATTTTTTCCTCTGGTTCATAATTGAGAAAAAGCTAAATGAAGATTCCACCAAGATACTATCAGCGTAATGAGTAGAATATCTACATACCTTTTCTGTCACCACCACTCCTTTGCTCAATCCATGTCACAGCAGTGAGGAAATCCGGTCATCTAGGCAGAGTTTGAAATGAACACCCTGATTAGTGGACAGTCACTGCTATGGTAGGGCAGTTGGGTTAGGTTCTTTCTTTATGGATGTGGACATGGAAAGCTACATGAATAGGTCATATAATTTCTGTCAAAGCCTTCTTGCCCCCCAACCAATCTGTCTTAAAAAGTGGCCACTCCACTGAAATAGCACTTGTCTCGAAATAAAAATGCCTGAATGCAATGCAATTGTATTGCACCATCTCTTCCTGCTGCACTTTCATCATCTTCTGTCAGTTTCTTGTTAGCTCGTGGTACTCTGTTGTAGCTTGATTATTATTCCTCTTTTTACTTTGGACAAATACATAACTGTAAATGTAATACGGTTCCAGATTCCAACATACTTACAACTGCTGGTGAGATGGCTCAGGAGGAAATGTCCGTGGACTTCCACACACTCCTGGCAAATAAAGATAAGGTAAAAGGGCATTCAAGACAGCAACTGTATATGCATAGAATCTGCATTTACAGAATGAACGAATTGACAACCAGATGTTTTTCCAGACAATCAAAGACCTGAGAAAACTGCTACAGAGGCAAAGGGCCAAAATGCGCCAGTACCGCTACAGGGTGGACAACAAGTTTAGAAACCTTCAGTTAAAGTATGCAGTAGTAACAACACACACACACACACACACTGTAACAGTTTCCACGGAATAGTAGCTTTTAGCGTTGGGGTGCCAGGTAGACTCGGTCTACCAGAGAAAAGTATTTCTCCTTTTTTATATGAGATGAGATATTTATGTCATCTAAGTTTAAGCTCTAGTGAATAACCGCACAAAGGATTAATATATTAATTATCACCCTTTTGTATTGAGAATAAAAACCAACCACCAGGCAAAGCAAGTTAGTTCAGGGTTTCAGTGAACCACTTAGTTGTATTGAATCAAACACAGAGCAGCAATATTCATTGTCACCACCACCATCAAACATCATCATCAGCAGCAGCAATTCAGCGCAGCACCCAATTCATCATCATCATCATAGCACGAAAACAATAAATCAGTTCCCCAAACAAATCAAAATAACAAACAAAACAAACAAAAATACCTGGGTTACATTAGTAACCTTTCGGTTCAACTCAATTAGTTATTACACTCAATTTTAACTGTGGGCGTGCGATTAGACCAGCCCTCGTTAGTCCGTACCGCACGCAGGCTTTAACGTCCGAACGAGCCTGGCAATGTTCCAGATTACGAGAACGCACGCCAAACGCTAAACTGCGCGGGCATCCTTACAGCACCTGGTATTCCCAGGCGGTCTCCTATCCAAGTACTAACCAGGCCTGACCCTGCTTATCTTCCGAGATCAGACGAGATCAGGGCGTGTTGAGGGTGCGTTGGTGTGCGTCGTAAGCGTTGGTTGCGCAGCGTTGGTGTAAAGCGTTGGTGCACTGGAACGCTGCCACTCAGATGAGCGCTGAGGCTCCGCAGCAACAAACAGCAACGCTATATCACAGCATTGCACCGTCGTGTCAACAGCTCCGTTGCAGCATGTCCGTGGCTCCTGGACTTCGCGGAGTTTAACGTTCACTTAGTTGTATCACGGCGCAAACACACTTGGTAGTGTATAAAGAGGAGGGCTTCACTTCCTCCTTCACTCCCGCACGGAGAGTGAGATCTGTCGTCACACACCAGCGCACCGGCCGCAATCAACGGCCTTTTAAAGATGATGGAGTGACAGTTCTGACGAGGTGATTGACAATTAGATCAGACGGCTCTGGAATCATTTCAGGCCGTCACAACACACACACACACACACACACACACACACACACACACACACACACACCACACACACACACACACACACACACACACACACACACACACACACACACACACACACACACACACACACACACTAGGGCTGTCAACGAATATTCGAGATTCGAATATTCGTTCGAAATGTATCCAAAAACGCGAATTCGAACGTGAAAATTAATATTCGAATGTGAAAAAACACTCCCCCCGGTTCTTCAGTGCGCTCGGAGCGCGTCTTTTCCTCCGCTGGCAACATTGTAAACAAAAAGAGATCAGCCTTGGCACCCTCCAACGTAGACTATCTGGTCTTTTTGGCGAATAACTTGTGAGCGCGACGGTGGCAATGCACTAATATGACAGAGTAAATTGCAGTCATTTGTTTTGTTTGTTTTTTTCGCTGTTTTTTGTTTTAAGAATGTTAGAAGCCAGCTTGTTTTCGTTTAAGTGCTTCAATTTTAAGAGTGCTTCAATTTTAAGGACGTGTTTTGTAAAAGTTTGTGATTTTTTTAATTGTAGGATATATTATTATTATGATACTATGTGTTCACTTGCTCGGAGCGCTCCTTGTCGTTAAAAAAAATATATTGCGCAGAGTTTAGGTGGGAGAACGGGACATTGATTGTTGTTAACTTCTTTGTTAAGCACTATTTTGTTAACGTTGTAAATGTGTTTAAATAAATTATCAATGATGTAGGCCTATCTTTGGGTTGTTTTGTCCCGGGTTCGAATTAGGCTATAACTTATATAGCCTAATTCAAGCAAGCCGCTCTCGCTGTGTAGGGCACATTGTGGACTGAGCATGCAAGCCAATTTCATTACTGCATAGGGTGGGTTAGGTGCAAGTAGGCTATATCTGGAATTCCCCAAACCGATTTATTTGGTTTCTGCGGGGGGGGAAAAAGAAATCCTGCGACACACTTAGCAAACAATAAGGCAGTGAGGCGCAGTTGTCCATCTTAGTTAAATTGTCTCACATTCAAAAAGCCCTTTCCACTCCGCAGATGACGGGGAAGCAGTGCTGCTTGCGATGATCGTTCTTATAGCCTAATGTTTTTTTTTTTCATTGAGGAATAACCCAGCAGTTTAGCCACGGTTGCACTACATTAGAAAATCTTATAGCCTACGTTCCATCATTTTTGTTCCTGGCGATTTCAATTGGTTGTCTGTGCAAGACAACAAACATGGACATTTATTCTTTCTTATTCACAACTGTTCTGAGCTGGACTTACACAGGCTATGCCATGCAATAAGCATCCGAAGTAGAGCTCAGGGAGCTAGTAGTCTGGCTGGTGAAAGCTGCTATAACGCAATGTTCTCGGCAAAGTCCGAGACAGCTTTTTTTTCATGAATCTGAACGGTGCGTAGTGCTGGCCCTTTCGCTGGCATGATGGAAGACGTAGGCGACATGCATTTTTTTCTTTATCGATTTTAATAGGCCTTCTCGATAAATGGTAAGCAAAGCAAGGAACGTTACCACTAGCATACTTTGTAACATTCAGAAGCGGGCGTCTTCTTCAGATTACTATAGTTTGCGCGCTTGCAGGTGTGGTGGTGAAATGCAAGCCATACAAAGTTGTGGCTTTTCATGATTAGGCCTCCACGTTACTGGGGCTGTTTATAGATATATATATTATGCCACTAATTTGAAACCATGGTTTTGTTGCGCATTATTGACGGCAACTGCGTGTAAAATAGGCAACCAGATATTGGAATAGTTCTAATTCGTGATTTTTTTCCAAACTAACATTCGAATGTCATTTTTGAGCAATTTTGACAGCCCTCACACACACACACACACACACACACACACACACACACACACACACACACACACACACACACACACACACACACACACACACACACACACACACACTAATTTGAGCAATTTCATGTGCAGATTTAAACAGCAAAAGGAAGTCCATGTGCTGGCTACGGACTGCCTGCCAAAAAAATCTAAGGAATTTGTGGATGGGCAGATAGCCCTAACACGGGCAAACAAACATGGTGAGCGGTATACAAGAGAGCAGAAGAACATGGCACTGCGACTCTACCACCACAGTCCACGGTGCTACACCGAACTGAAAACAACCTTCTAGTTGCCTTCCAAAGCCACCCTGTCAAGACATCTGATGGGCAGTTTGGGGAGCTTTGAGTTACTTGTCTTTCCGAGTGTCAGTATACAATGTTTTTTTTAGTGTTTAGTGAGTTACAGGAAGATCAGATCACATTTATTGACTAATGCAGAAAAACAGAAAAGTCAAAGGGGTTCACATACGTCTGAAATTAAACACTTAATTCCATAGCCTGGATTTCTCGCTGGGGTTTTGGCATGCATTAAAGCCAAAACAAAATCCATGGCAGAGGCAGACAAAATCTGCTCCATTGTCCTTGATGAGATGGCCATTAAAAATCAAGTGGAATACAATCGGCGGCTTGATTCCATTGAAGGCCTTACCGCAAAAGGCGAAACCGCAAAACAAGCCATGGTCTTCATGGTTCGAGCCATAAGTGGCAAATGGAAGCAGGTAATAAACAATATAGACATGAAAATGTCAATGTCACATTCACTTCTAAAAACATAGCCCACTAGAAGAACACTGCACATACTACCATGAATTTATTTTGTAGGCAATAGGATACTTCCTGTCCAAATCAGCAATGGCCAGTGAAGACATCGCTACAAGGCTGAGAGAGGCAATCACCATCGTGGAAGGCTCTGGACTAAGCGTATGTACTAATGTATACACAAAGGGCAATACTAGTATTTTTTAAATCCAATTACCATCCAATCACCACTTAACCACTCAAGTGAGTGAACCACACACACACACACACACACACCACCTCCAAATCTAACCAAAGTCTCAATGCATGTTAAATAACATCTAGGGACAGTTGTTGGGATCAGAATAAAACTCTGCCCATCAATTCACTTAAGACAAGACTGGTTCATGTGTCAATCACCATCTAGCCCTCTCCTTACTCCTCCCCATGACACTGAATAACACAGTTTTGTGTCATACAATCATTTTGTAAATGATCTATTTGTTTGTGTACAACAGTGACTTGGATGAAGATCAGATTAAATTTCAAAAGAATACTGAAAAATGTGGAAAATGTGTCTTACTTTCAGGTCAAATGCGTTGTTTGTGACCAGGGGTCGACGAACGTCAAGGCCATGAAAATCTTAGGAGCCTCACTGGACGTTAATGCAGACAGTGATGAATCTCACTGCATTAATCTGGGCAGGAAGATTCCGCTCATATTTGATGTCCCTCACCTGATGAAGTCCATCCGGAATAACCTTAAAAAACATTCTATAAATGTAATTCATGTTTTTTACATAACTATTACATATGTACTCTAAATACTGACAGGCTGCATACAGTAGGGTAAGCATATCATTAAGATTACATTATTGGAGTGATGGGAAATAAGGTTTTCTAAATCTTGAATCTATTGTGGTCCTCTAGATTGGAGGGAATGAGGTATCCTGGAGGCATCTGGAGGATTTCTACCTCCAGGATAAGAAGAATGTTATCCGGATGGCCCCCAAACTCACAGAACGGCACATACATCTGCCTCCCTTCACAAATATGAGCGTGAAACTGGCTACCCAGGTGTTCAGCCACTCTGTCGCAGCTGGTAAATTCTGTGCAAAAATAAACACCCCACACACACACACACACACACACACACACACACACACACACACACACACACACACACACACACACACACACACACACACACACACACACACACACCACAATAAAACTACATATGCATAATTTTAAAAAAGCAATTGTCCAGCCACCAAAACAAGTTATAAAAACTAATGTGGCCCTTGATGTCAAAAATGTTCCCCACCCCTGGCATAAACAAACATACTAAACCATCTGATTTCCCCCCTTCAAGGAATGAGGACCATGATTGTCCACAGGACTTTACCTGAGGAAGCTCTCCACACAGCCAATTTCTTTCAAAGAATGGACCAACTATTCGACGTCCTAAACTCAAGGTAAACTAAAGGCAATCACAATAATTATTTCACAAAGACTGACTCATATTAGCCCTGGATGAAGTTGGCAAGTATTGTAGGAAAAAAATGTTATTAGAGAAAGCACCAAGTATCATTGGTTCAATTCACTGATGATAATTCACATTAAAATCTGAAGGAGCCTGAGGGACACCAAATGGTGGAGGAGGCCTCTGATGGCCAATACGGGCCGGCTAACCTACCTCCGTGATTGCATGGCATGGATCATGACATGGAAGTTTGGGTGAGTTGTGGCTAGAAGAATTGCAAGAGATGAAGAAGCACACATGACGTCTTTCACCACTGTCTTACATAGACTTTTCTTAAGTGCGTATGGCGACATTAGATATTATCACATCCTTCCATCCAGGTCCAAAAGATCACCGCCGTCTCACTCAGGCTTGGTACTGAGCCTCCGTAGCGTCCTCAAGCTACATGAGGAGCTGAGGAGAGAGGGCGTGCATGTGCTACGCACTGCAAAGCTCAATCAAGACTGCCTGGAGGTATTGTTCAGCCAACATTAGAATCCTTTTAGTTCCAAATGCTTTTTAGATTTTCTGACAATTGTGTACCTACCGATTTTTGCAGAACCTCTTTTCGGTCATAAGAGGGAAGGGAGGACACAGGTTCCACCCCATGGTCAGGGAGTTTTCTGCAGCTTTGAGGAGTGCATCAGTGGGCAGCATCATTGGCATACAGGGGTGCAACACCAACTGCATTCCTGATGACGCAACTCAGTTGCTGCAGGTAAGATCAATGCTGAAATCTCCAAGGAATCTATAACATGCAATGTCATGGAAGAAAATGTTTTAGAATGGCCATCAGTCCCAACTGTAATCACAATCCTGATGGAACTCACCCCATCCTTCTGAGGTTTTTAAATAACACAGGACTGAATACTTAATCCTAATACATACATTTGGAATGTGTTTTTATGCTTTAGACTGACTCACAGTTGACTTCAACTGTGGCCCCCGAGCAGGCCATTGAGCAGGTAATGATAATGTGTCTGAATACAACAAGAATCACACATTAGGCGTAACATCTATGATCATTATTTAAAAACAAACAAATGAATTCTGACTTACTTTGGCATTGGCCATCACAGGGAATCCCTCACCCCGATGCCAGCTATGTGGAGCAGGAAGGTGGGCAGGAAGGGGAGCAAGAGGCGCTGACCTACGTTGCTGGGTGGGTCACCAAAAAGGTGGCAGAAGAGCCCGACCTTGGCCAGTGCTGGGAGTGTGAAAGAGTGCTGGTGAAGAGAAACAAAAGAAAGCACAGTTACAGCACTGCTACAAGGGAGGGTTCCTTCATTCAGGCCAAGAAATTCCATTCATCAGCCAGCCTCCATGAGCCTACTGAGGCCTTTCAGGCCTGCATCGCTAGGTGCGAAAGCAGCATTAAAAGGGAGCTGCCAAGAGTCTGGGCAGCAAAGGGGCTGGCCCAGAAAGTGAAGGAGGCCCTGCAACGCAGCGGGGCCTTTGATGAGATCCACCTCCAGCACCCGACTCACTCCAAGGCCATCGAGGCTATTGCCTTGAACAAATTCATAATGTGCAGGCTTGGGGCCGAAATAAAGGCAAGGAACCAAGTGGCTGCCCAAATAAAAAAAAGAAACAAAAAGAATAGCAGAAAAAGAAAGTGCCTTAATATAAATGAATAAAACCATTCCAACAATAACAAAAGTCTTGTTTTCAAACCTCTATTACTAGCTGCTACACTACCGATTCTATTAATTTGACGCTTCGTTTGAAGTCAGCACACTAAATTAAAGGGGTCTTATGTTAGCAATGAAGTCACAGCAACAATGTCTAGTGTTCAATGTGTTCAAAGCTAATATTTTATAATTTCTACTAAAACCAACACAAACAACACCTATACGGCTCTTATCGCTAGCTAGCATAGCTAGCTAGCGTCAGTTAACTAATTCACCATCATGTGAAACGAAAGGACGACAAAAAACAGAAACTACATTGAACAACGATGGTGTACCCAAGTTGCAGTATAGTTTAAATACATACCATTCTTTGTTGGTGGTCAAATTTTTCCAGTCGATGCTGCTTGTGCCGCTCCAGCTGCTGGTTCTTCCCTCCTGATTGAAAATAACTTCCAAGTGTCCGCAAAAAAATGCGTGACCGCGTAG
>OLKM01006220.1:0-14810 GCA_900291075.1 Melanogrammus aeglefinus | reverse complement strand
GACAGGCTTCGAGCCCCCATTTCTAGCAGGGCATTCGTTCCTTTCCAACTGTTGGTCAATCTTGTTTGAAAAAAAACAAAACAAAAGAACACTTCACATGACTTATTTTCTACATTTCTGAAAACAATATGTCAATTTTGATTGTCCAACTTGTAATAACATGATTAAGATTAACGACAAAGATTCCGACAAATTAATTTCCCTCTTGGATTGACATGCATGCGATATAACCACCAGGCTCGCGTAGTAGAATAAATAACGATACAAGTTCATTAGGTCCAAAAATATCATGTTATCCGTAGGCCAGCCAGCTCTTCTCTGAGATCACTTTAATTACTGCTTGTGGGGTTCTGTTATGGTTCCTTGGTGGAGCAGTTGTCTCCAATGTTTTCACCCAAAAGCTTCTTAGCCAAACACCTGGACTAAAAGGTGTGTTGTGGGGACGTCGTGAGTGTCCAGAATAGAGTGATAATTAACCTAGAAAGAAAGTCCCTCTGAAGGTTAAAATATATTTAAATATCCCATACACCTCTTATAGTTGCCATACATAAACAGTTTTGGGGCTGTATTTTATTTAAAACCAGAAACACAACCTAATATACTTCTTTCCCATTTTGGCTAGCTTTACACAATAAATTGATAAAAGCAAGCTATGAGAGACGACTAATATTACATTTGAAGTGATAAAAAACAAATGAATTGTAACCTGTTTAGTGATTACGGACGAGTAATGCATCAATTCATCCCCTTCAGTGGTTTGAAAAGGAACAGGCTTCCAGCCCCCATCTACGCAGGGCATCCTTCCACAACTGTGGTCATCTGTGGAAAAAAACAAAAACAAAAAACATTTTCACAATGAACTATTTTTACATTCTGTTGAAAACATATGTGCATTTGATGTCCACTGTAAACCATGATAAGATTAAACGACAGATTCCGACACATCTCCTATGATGACATGCATGCCGATACACCAGGGCCGTAGAGAAATAAACCAGACATTCAATAGTCAATATATATCTGTTCCTTCGCCCAGCCCAGCTCTTCTCTGACAGATCACTTTAATAACATGCATGTGGGGAACATTTTCAAACACAATGTTAACATGTTCCTGTGGGAGCCAGTTTGTTCTCCACAATGTTTCGCAACGACAAAGCTTCTAGCCAAACACTGACCAATAGGTGTGTGTGTGGGGACGTCGTGAGTGTCCATGAAATAGAGTGATAATTACACCTAGAAAGAAGCTAGGGATCAAGCCAAAGTTCCTTCCCCCCACTCCCAAGTTCATTCTCCAACACTTGCTGAGGTTAACCCCCACATACGAGTCTCGTTGTAGATATAACCACAGAACGAGAGTTCGACGTTGTTTATTGGCGCCATAGACACCCAAAAGCAGAGACAGTTAATCCAAATAACAAGGAAGTGCAACAACACTTGCGTTGCAGTCCTGGAGAGCTCTATATCTAAATAATATCATCATATAAAAATAGATATCTATAACATATAATACTATATTATCTAACGGCCAAAAGCTGTGCGCGCGCCTCCAGACGATATTAGATCACAAACGACTTTGTCGGGTTCTGCAACGTCTCTGGTCTCTCCACTTTCTGCCGGCTGCCGGCTGCCCTCTGGCCGTGGTCGATGTGCCTTAACTTCGCCCGGACACCGGCGGCATATCGCTGTTTGGTTCAGTTATGTACAAATTCACGAGCGAGTAAAGCCAATAGGAGTCATGTACTTCAGCCGGTCAAAGCCAAAATCCTTGCCCAATTCCTTCTTTAAACTCATGGCTCAGATAGCCCCCCACTGTCTGTTGTGGAAATACAAAGAGACGTCAAAGAACACGACAAGAAACAACTTGCCGTTACAGTGTGTGGTATTCAGCACACTGGCACATGTGGCGCTCGCACGGTCGTGTCTCATTGGCGGGCCAACGTCTCTGGGCGGGACAGGCAGGAGTAAGGGGAGGAGCTTAGATGGCTTTTATGACGACATAAGCGGCTTGAGCCTCAGCGCGCGTGTTGAGCCTCCGTTTTTTTCAAGAGGCGAGCAGAACAGCTTAGTGCTCGTTTTTAACACCAAACCGCGATACTGGGGGACCATAGGCAGGCTAGGGGAACTCATATTTATGTTAGATAACCTCATAGTGAGATTTTCATGTCATGGGACCTTTAAGTTTCCTATTTTGGCTAGCTTTAACACATAAAAACTGAAAAAGAAAGGGCTATAAAGAGATTAATAACATTTTGAAGTAACATGAAATGTACCTGTTGAGCGCATGTTTGGTTTTGGATGAGTAGCATCAACCACTGTCGTTATTTGCAGGACAACAGTATGCAAATCTTTCTATACCAGAGTGCATTGGTCCAACTGTGGTCGTCTGTAAGACATACATTTAACAATTGAAAATCATTCACAAGAAAGCAGAAGTAGAACTTAAAATTAGTAAGTAGTAATTTGAAGTCACTGTTTTAAACAAACTGTAATTGCGGCCACATACTTCTGTTCTCCATGGGCAGTCCTTCACCTCCATAATCGTATGAGAATTTTTCTCTCCTTGTTTTATGTCCATAAGGGCAAACAAACAAAGATGTGGGCTTCCATTGACATCAATATTTTTCATTTTACAGTTTGGACGCCTGTGTTCGTCGTTAACGAGGCGCCCAAGTGAACCGTTATCTTCTGGCGGGCATCAATACTAAAAAAGATGAAACATGAGGAAAGGGGAACATAAATGTCATGAGACAAGTTTCATGGAAAAAGAATTGTTACGTTCGAAGTATACTCTGATTCCTGACAAATATAGGTTACAATGCAGGATCACATGGCTTCAATCAGTTTAACTTTCTGGAAATACATTGTCAGTCATATTTAAACAGACAATGTATTCCACAAAATCAAGAGCTCACCTAAAAATAGAGTATAGAGTATAGTTTAGGCGTAAACTTAAAATACTTACCACCCTGTTTTTTCCCTCTCCACCTAAACATGAAAAGAAATGCAGTACATGATTCGTGGTATATATCAGCCTCCTTCTCTGGGCTTCAACAGCAGCAGGAATCCTGTCTCCCCTGTAATCGAGAAACGAAATCTTCCTTGAGAAATGGAAACCCTTGCTAAATACACCCACGACCCTGTAAAAAAAACATTTGCACCATAAAAAGAAAGCATGCATGTCCATTTTGGTTTAAAAATAAGTTAACCGTAATGTTTTACAAATGCAAATATTGTCTAAAAAGGATTTGAATAACACAAAAACTGACAATAGATTGCAGCTGATTTGACATAACCGATTGCATGTCAAAACTGCTGCCATCTAGGACAGTTTTAGTTCAGTAAATATTTATTCTACCTTTAAGATTTGCATTAGATGGTAATCCAATAAATATTGCATATGATAGCAATTATTAACTGAGAAATCCCCACATTTAATATCTTACCTTTCACTGCATTGATGTACTGTACATTCAACATGCAAGTTTTGTCCGTCTTTGCAATCACATGTTTCCTGGCATCTTTAAGGGGACTGATGCGTGGAGCCATTTCCAACTACAGGGACATTTAAATAAATAAGTTAATTTAAATTTGTTTAGTAGTGGAGATCCTCTATAACCCCTACTCGCAGTACAATATACGCGGCACTTCACCTCAAGTTGAAATCTTTCACTCCCTTGCATGCCAAGAATGAACCCAGCATGGCGGAGATATCTATATAATATCACAGGGTCGGGTACTCCTACGTCTCTGGTACTTCCACAACAAGTAAAGACTCGTAGTGGTGCTTTCTCTGCCATGGGTTGGGAAGGAATTGGGGAAAAGGAACTTTGGATTTGACTCCCTGAAGTCCAGGTGAAACTGCGTCATGGAGGAGAAAGTGATTGTTGCCGTATGCGGACTCCCGTCGCCCCCGGAGCTGAACTCACCGGAGTTCCCCCGCAGGAGATCCGGGAGTCGCAAAATGCAACAATCACTTTCTCCTCCATGTACAGTTCAATCTGGCTTCAGGGTTTATGTGGAAGTGGAAGTACCAGGGACGCCCGAGAACCCAACGCAGTCTTTAAACTGCATAATGAGATACGCAAAGAGATAACTCTTTTAACACTGTTAAACATGCAAACGTTTTTAGTTGTATTATGTGTAACTCCTTCACAATGCATTGCATGACAACGTGAATGTCCCTCGCTGGTTGGAAAAAACAGTGAAATAGTTCTGATAGGTAACCTTTGTAATCCAGCCAACTAGCGGAGTCGCATCCAGCTGTAGACCCGGAGGTATCCGGGCCGGGGCACGTGGTGTAGCAGCTCGAGGAATTAAGAGTTTATCCATTTTTAGCATAAAACACCAAAAATGAATGTTGAAAAACTCGACTGGGGCAACCAAGGGGCCGACTGTGAGACGCAAAAACCGCCGGAGAAACGACCTCCCAGTCCCACACAACAGGTCCCGTTTCCCCACCACAGGCCCCGGCTCCGGTTCCAGGGCTGCAGCTGGATGCTATTTAACTAGCTGTCCGGCTAACTAATTAGAGTTCATTTGAGGGATGAATACTGGTAATACTGGTTTGTCATGCCAAAGTACCTACTGTGTGTTTCCCCTTGGCTCCTTAGAAAAAGCTCTTCTGTCATTATCTCCTTAAATCGCGGTATCAATCCTTAATGAGCTCCAAGCAATTTCCCAGACCAGCGAACAGTCAGGCACAGTTCCTGCTAGCGGCGGGAACCTACCTGGAAGTGGGCGGTACCCAACCATATTTGGAATCCGTGTTTGGCGCAGTGAGTGCACTTGCAGCCGCAAACCTTTAGGGGCGCAACTTGGCACCCTCCCAAACACTCACACAACTACCGGTAAACGTGTGTTATGGGCCATGGCTAAAAACCACACAGGCACCTTTAGAAAAAAATCCTGTATTCATTGTAATGGGTTATCCTTATGGGGACCTGCTTTTTTGTCCCCACACTGCAAGAGGTCCCCATGACGTGACTGTGTTTACAGATTGATGTCCCCGCGACGTGATAAATACCAGCACACACACACACACACACACACACACACACAACACACACACACACACACACACACACACACACACACACACACACACACACACACACACACACACACCAGTGAAGGGAATTGAACAGCTTCTGCACTGTCAGAGGAACAGCACTTTTCATCTGAAAGACAAAGGCCTCAAGAAAGGCCAGTGTCTTTTGGAGAGGTTTGGGATAGTGAACTTCATAGACATGGAAAAGAGAAAAAGACACAGCTAAGGCCAAACTGACATCAATGCTACCATCATCTAAAATCATGTTACAACTAGGGATCGACCGATATGGATTTTTTAGTGCCGATGCCGATACCGATTTTTTTTCATCAGCCTTAGCCGATGACCGATAATGGGCTGCCGATTTTCTTAAGCCGATATTTGGAGCCGATACTGCTTTTGCTCCCTCAATTTACATCATAAAAATGACACAATGATGATAACAAATGTTACAAGTCCCAATTTAAAAGGGAACATTTCTTAAATAAAACAATATTGACAAATAGTAAAATGCCGGGAAAAAAACTATCGGCGAACTCAGCAGCCGCTTATCGGCCGATGCCGATACACTTAAAAACCGCAAATATCGGCCCGATATATCGGCCGGCCGATATATCGGTCGATCCCTAGTTACAACCATCCATCTTCACAGCTACTTCCGTGCTGGACAAGGGGGTTGGAGCCGGTCATCACAATGGTGGGTGTGGGAGAAATGGGTTCCTGTAAAATCACACTGCATGTTACAAAATATTACAAACTACAAATCCAAGCATGCAAACCAACAAACAATGAACCAGCTTTCTTATAATATCAAATTCTATCATGTGATCTACCAGTTCTACCATTTGTGGCCACTGTATTCTAGACAACGTAGAAACAAAACTATTCCACGAAAATGCAACATTAAAGCGATACAGTAACAAAATGCTACGGACTATTTTCTAAGGAGGCCTTACCTGGTCGTTGACAAAAAGGAATGCAGGATTTTCTTTGAAAAATGATGGCAGCAAGACAATGGCTGCATTGACCATTTGAGCTATAACAAAACAAAATAAAAAACAGACAACCTTTCAATTCCAGAACCTCCACATTGTTTAGTCATTAAATGGTATTCTGCTAAATAGCACTCATTTTTACTTTACACATGACATGGGTGACCGTTAACACACCAATTTTTTTTTTGCTAATTATTGTATACGTTTAGGAATATGTTTCATCTGCATACTTGTACATAACATCAGAAAACTTGCAATACAAAAGATGTCAAGAATAATCAGATGACGAAGTTTTGTGGAGATATCTATTAGTTGAGGTTTATAATCTATTCCCCTGTAATGTAGCTCTCCATAGGTATACTGTATTATAGACATAAACATCCTGATAAAACACTAAAGCTATCCCTGAATGCAATGCTTGAGTGGTACAGATGGGCCAATTTTGGGCGTCTAGTTCAAAGACTAGTAGTAGGTGACAGGGGCAAAGCATGGCTTAATGAAAAAACATACACACCTTTTCTTTCTTGTTCATCCTCACATGACTGCAGTGTCTGCAGGCAGGTGTCTTTTAAAGTACCTGTAGAAAATCAGTAATACCAAAATGTAATTACTATATTCATATTGTTCTACATATCATTAACGTAACTCTCAAAAAAATAAACTATATTTTGCATTAGAAATCAGCAATGCTAAATTGTTTGAAAACAAGCATCATTTATATCAGGCCCCATTTACACGTTGTGGCAACCCCCTTCGTCGGCGGTGGGGATTCTGGAATCAAGGAACGAAGCAGGGTTGCGGTGCAACGGGTTTTATTGCAAAACCAGTCACAAAAAGGGAAATCATATAAACTAAGGTTCTTCCGTAATCGGGAATAAGGGCACGGGACCTCCTGGTCCAGCCCTTCCTCGGGGTCGGCGGGGAAACGGCACCCGACGCCTCCGGCTTACTCCTGGTGGGGAAAACGTTTCGTTAAAGCCCGTCAGTTCAACAGCACGTCGGCTAACAGCACGTCTCTTCCTCGTCAGCCCCTCTCCCCGTCTGCCCCGTGCCCAGCCCTTAAAGCTCCTCTGTCCTGGTCCCCCAGGTGGCCCCAATCTTCTTGATTCCCTGGGCCCGGTTGATGTTCCCTCTAGCGCAGCTGGGTGGAAGGGGAGGTATCTTCCTTCCACCACCTGTCCACGGGGCCGGTGTTGCAGCGGCTGGCCCCTGGTCAATGGCGTGGGGTTGCCACAACGTACATGGTTATTTTGAAAAACAGACATTTTTCTTCGTTTGCGCCCTTCGTTTACACGCAAAAGGAGAATTCACATCTGAAAGCGATTCTTTCTAAAATCTCCAGCCAGAGTGGAGATTTTGGAAAACTTCGGTTGCACGTTTGCATGTAAACTTGTAATGTAATCTTGAATTTCCCCTTGGGGATCAATGAAGTATCTATCTATGAAGTATCTATCTATCTATCTATCTATCTATCTAAACTAGGGATGTGCGCGGGTATTCGGTTACACGGTTCCACGGGGCTGCCGCCACTAACCGTTTTGTAAAAAAAATTCGGTTACACTAAAAAAAAAAAAAGCATTACTGCATGTTTTAATAAAAGTTTTCATTTAACAAGCTAAATACTTGCACATTAATTATTAACATGGATTATTTCAATTGCATGCATGTTCATTTCTGACGCGCTTGTCACCTCTGAGTTTGTGCAGGCTGCCTGCTGCCGACTCAGCACCGAGGCATTCTGGGATAGCACATTTTCCGTTACGGATGAAAACGTGCGCCATCATCAGCGGTAGCTAAATGTCGGTGAAAAAGAAGAGCAAAGCTTGGGAATATTTTGATTTGGATCAAGATGGCACACAGGCGTCGTGTAGATTGTGTCCAGTTAAACTGGCCTATAAGAATTCGACTGGATCGATGAGAAATCACCTACAGAGTAAACACCTGGACGTAAACCTCGATGGCACTGAAAATAGCCAGACCCACCCAAAACAGGCCCGCATTACGGCGTTCACCTAGCCCTACTACTCGTCGCCGCTTGTGATCCTGGTCGGTCAGAAAAAATACATTCGGCTCATCACAGAGATGACCGCAATTGACATGCTGCCACTAAGCTTTGTTGAAGGAAAAGGCTTCAACAAACTGCTAAACTTCTTGGAGCCGGAGTACACAGTGGCAGGGAGGAAATTAATTACGACAAAGTTGGAGGTGGCACATGCAAACATGACAGCAGTCATAAAAGCGAAGATGGCGAAGGCTGAATATGTTGCGATCACAAGTGATGGCTGGACGGTTAACGTGATGTTGTCTGAAGTTCATAAGGACGTCTGAGTTAGGCATGTTGTTTGTCTCTCTCTCTCTCTTTCTCGCTCTCTGCCACTTGCGGAGCAGAGAGCGAGAGAGAGAAATAATTACGCAGAGCCGACAGACTTTAAAAGTCCAAAACAAATATATTTACTGACAAGAAGTGGTTTTAATCAATTCCATGATTTAAAGTAGATTTTTACTAAACGAAAAAATGTGAAAAAAAAAGAAAGATCAAAATAAAAACACAAATCAGACAGAATTCTCCTTAAAGCAACCTCGTAATGGGGGTACATTATTATAACTAATAAATAAGTTATAAATATAGATCGAAATGTGCTTAGTTTGGGCTATTTCTCAGAGTTCAATTTCATAATTTAATTAATTAATTAATTAACGGGTATTCGAATAAACGGTTTTCAAAATGTCGTGTACACGTCAGTGCAATTAACCGCTCGGAACATCCCTAATCTAAACGGACAAAAACACGACTGACCCCCTTACTCAACAGTTCGCGATGATGACAATATTATTATTATTTTATGTTAACACACTCAGTCAAAACCTTCCGTCGCAAATTGTGAAAAACATTGTTGTACATGTCATAACAGACGGGATAATAAATTGCATAGGCTACGGTTTATATTGCGTCGCTTTACACATAATGTTAGTTGCATTGATTAAAAACTAACAATAATAGTAGCCTACATCGGGTGGCATAGCAGGCTATCTGTTCAAGTCATAGGTGACACCCAAAATGAATGACCTCCCCTGACAAGAGTTCGCGATAGTAAGAAATTGTCTACATTGATGCACGGAAAGAACAAAACCTACGCTTCTTCTCCGAATTCGCACATAGAGCTCACAATATCATATCCAAAAAAGTTAAACGGATTGGCCAACCTCATCAGCTGTCTCGATTGTGTCACTATAATCCAACTTTTAGACCGTTATAGTCCTCCATACGTGTTCTTTTTTTTAAGCAAACGCCCGAGACAAGCGTAGCTACAACATAAACAAAGCGAAACTCATGGCTGACGTAGGCTATCTTCTTGAGCGGTCAATGATTGAGACACAAAGTTCTCAAGAACACTATTAGGTCTTTAAACATTTACCATCACACACATTAATTCATTGGACCTAATATTTGTAGTTGCCTTAAAAAAGGAAAAACAAAGGTGATAGTCCCCCCCCTCCTATTTTTTTTCTCATCGGATCTTCATCGATCTCAAATATGACATTTCTAAAATCAAATTGACGGAAATCTGTCGTACGACGGAGAACTTTAATCCTTGCCTACAGGTTTGGCATGCTTGAGATGGCATATATACACGGGTTAGTGTAAACGAAAACTGACAGATGTGCACGATGATATTTTTGAAAACGGAGAGGGTGAAATGTCCGTTTATGAAAATAGCCGGCCACGTGTAAGCGTAGCCTCAGTCAATTGCTGAATCCTCCCTATGCACTGAGCCCTCACAGATACAAGCTCATTTCCTGTATTGCAGCACCCCCTATAGAGGCCAAATGATGCCAATTTCCTAGTACGTCATCACAATTAGGGACCAAGTTCCTATACCAAGTTTGGACATCGTACATCAAAGCCTTGCTGAGATGATATTCCTCAATGTTCAATATCTGGTATACAGTTCAAACGTTAAACGTTAAACGTTCTAGTTTAATTCTGAGTCTGCAAAGGCAGAAATTCAGACTGGGCCAATGTCTCCTCATGATCCATAAGAAATTTAAAGTAACATTATCATGCATCACTGACTGCAGCTTCGCTGCTTGGCCCCCAATAATAGGGAAGAAAACATAGAATCACTAAGGGTTGCCTCGCAGCTTCGCTGCTTGGCCCCCAATTAAGGATGAGTGACACTTACATGTTTTTTTGACTGAGGTGGTCAAACAAAGCCTGAATGAGGGCATTTTTCAGTTTGTTCTTCCCCTGAGACTTGAGCTGTGGATCCTGTGAACTTAAAGCATTATTGAGAAAAGGTGGGAGGATGACATCAGAGGAAACTGGCGAAACAAATAGTCCTGGCGTCTCCACTCTCACTTCAGCATCATGGCTTTCTTCCCTATCAATTAGAAAACAGAAATGTTTGCACATTTATAATAATCTTCATATAACACATTTCAGTCAAACATTTCAGTTCAACACATTTCAGTTTATCTAGAGCAGCCATGAACTGAACCTGGTCCTTCATCTTCGGAAACATTCTCTCACTCATACGTTCTGTCATTTTTGTGAGTGTAAGGCCATCAACTTCATTTTCTGGAGGTGTGGAAAAACTGGATTTAATCAACATGACATATGGACATTTTTATTCTCAATTAAAAAAAAACCCCATCAATTTGTATTATTACCTCACCACTAAGCAATTGCTTTGTACGGCCGATGGAAAAGAGTAATGAACTGTCTGCCAGATAGTTCATAGCAGTCCAGCCTGTGGTAGTCCAACTCTTCATCGGACTTAAACACAATCTGATTTGCTGTTGGGCTCACTTGATAAGCATGAAGATGGGTGTCAAAGGCCAAGGTTGTGAGGAATTCAGCAACAATAAACCAACTTGCTCTTGCGTTCACAATCTGTGTCACCTTTACAAACAGAGGAATTTCATCCTGGTACAAATCCAAGATGAAACAGTCACCAACAGAGTATTTCACAGTGTCTATATCGACCTCTGAGCAGGTCCAGAATGTCTCCTCTTCAGACACATGAGCAAGTCTGAGCCTTTCCTGAACAGCAATATCAAGTTCCTGATACTTCAAAGGTGAGACTGCTGAGCTTTTCTCTCTCTCAAATTTGATGCCCAGCCAGTCCCAACACTACCTGAACTGGTTTCTTGTAGCTAGAGAGACAGATATTCTTGAAGTTACAGTTTCTATCAGCAATTTTTTTTGAAGTAGAGGTGCTTTGCCTCGTATAGCATGCACCAATGTGCTCTTGGTGGACCAAACTCCTGAATCAGGCGAGGGTAATGAAGCAAGAAATGTACTTTTGGAGTGATTTTATCAGGATACAACCTCCTGAAATCTGTTAAAAAGGAGGAAATTAAAAACTCCAAATAACTGATCCAACTAGCACTTATAGTAGGTGCCAAGATTATTTCTCCAATTTCCCTAAGGCACAGGAAAAGTTGCCATTCCTTGTTGTCTTTCGGAATTTTGTCGCCAATAATAAAGGAAGTGTCCTGAATAATGTCCACTTTTCAACTGCTTTCTCTGCAAGTCTACCGTCTAAAACAAGTCTTTCAGAAATTGGAGCAGGCTTACTAGAAAAATCATTCCGTCCAAAAGTGAAGCCGGCCAGAGCAACAGAAACATTCTGCACACCAGCAATGTTTTCTCTGTGAAGACTTCTTACAAGTAATTTTATGACATGAGGAACAACTCCCTCAAGGAAGTCGTGCATAACATCTGGTGGAAATGCATTAGTTACACTGAAGTTTGGTATCTCACTAAAAGCACACGGACCGGTCACTCCATATAATGAGCTTGTATTGGGGTCCTCAGCTACACACTCTAGGTGGTAACTGTGTATATCTGGTGTTCGCACAACACATTCATCTTCATTTGTTTTTTCTGATGGGTCCTTATAGTGACATAAACAATACCTGCAAACAAGCCCACTGCTAAAGGAACCACGAAAACCTGCAAGGGAGTGTGCAGAAAGGTTGTCTGCTGATACTGTAACTATTGTGCCTTTAAAGCGAAGGGGTCTTCCCTCATATATCACTTCAATGCCATCAGTTTGTAACTTCTGTACATCAGAAATAAGGGGCTCCAAAATTCTCGATGCTCCGTACTGTTTGAACAAGCTATGGGAAACAAGGATTGAAAGATGGATATGCTTTAAATTACTCCTGTATTTTGGATGAATGTTCCCCAGAGTCAAGTAAAAAGCAGAAACTTTATGCACTGTTTTTCTAGATCCTAATGGGTTAACAATCTCAAATTCATCATTATAAAAGTGAAGTCTCAAAAAAAAATCCCCACCATCCCAATTAGAACCCTTAAATATAGTCCCATCACAGAAATCTTCCAAACATCCATCATCAACTACTGTCCGATTGATTATGTGCTCTAGAGTGGACTGCTCTCCTAGTATTAATTTTAGTGTATCTAACAAGGGAGTATACTGATAAGCAGTGTTGGGGCTAGTTACTTTAAAAAGTAATATATTACAGATTACATATTACTCTCAAAAATAGTAATGCCTTACACTACTATATTACTCCCTGGAGAAAGTAACTAGTTATATTACTAGTTACTTTTTTTCTTACTTACTCTAAATTGCCTGAGATGGCATAAGATGGAAAGAGAGCAGACAAAGGAGGAGTCTTCTTGAAGGTCTTTATTAACCCAACAACAGACTGGCCTACATGCTGTTTAACTTCCTCAATTAACATTGTCTAGTGCAAATACAAACAAGTGTACTTGTGCAATCAAAATACAAAGAAATATTAACTTCCTTAATGTTTAATCAACAGTCTAGTGCAAAACAATCAGTTTTGATTGTAAATTATAACAAAGTACAAACAAGAAATATATTGACTCCTCAAAAACATAAATAAAAAATCTTAAATAAAAAAGACTGGTCTTACCAGCACTGTGAAGAGGAGAGTTAAACTGTCAAAAATAAAACCAAAACACTGCAGAGGAGACGTAGGTTGTTGAAATTACTTTAAGCATACAACAGCTCCAAAACAAATCAATTAAACTACTACTACAACTACCTGTAGTGCAAAATATGAACGTCTTTAATGTGTCAGCTATTAATTTTGGTCAAAATAATGGTTTACTCATCATAAGGAGGATTTTCCTCAAATCGCTTGTCTCCCTAACCAACCTGTTCCTCCTCGAGTAAAAACAAGGCTCCCCAGGCTGAATAGCCTCTCTACTGGAAGCACTGGATGTGCTGGTGCCGTGTTGTATTTAAAAGACAGGGCCTTTGATTCTGGGGAAGTTGTCTCTAGGACCCCATCTCTGACCCAGACTTCAGGTAGTCCATCACCTCCCTGTTTTCAGGACTAGAGAGATCCTGAATCATGCTCTCCCTCAAACACAAAGAAGTCATCCTCGCGCTGCGCTTGAGGCTGAACTTTAGCTGTAGAGGCCTGAACCTCCGCTGCCCTCATTGTGGGGGCAGCCACGGGGGCTACACAACACTCTGTTATGATGGGTGTCAAAGGCCAAGGTTGTGAGGAATTCAAGCAACAATAAACCAACTTGCTCTTTGCGTTCACAATCTTGTCACCTTTACAAACAGAGGAATTTCATCCTGGTAACAAATCCAAGATGAAACAGTCACCAACCAGAGTATTTTCACAGTGTCTATATCGACCTCTGAGCAGGTCCAGAATGTCTCCTCTTCAGACCACATGAGCAAGAGTCTGAGCCTTTCCTGAAAGCAATATCAAGTTCCTGATACTTCAAAGGTGAGACTGCTGAGCTTTCCCTCTCTCAATATTGATGCCCCAGCCAGTCCAACACTACCTAAACTGGTTTCTTGTAGCTAGAGAGACAGATATTCTTGAAGTCTACAGTTTCTATCAGCAATTTTTTTGAAGTAGAGGTGCTTTGGCTCGTATATAGATGCACCAAGTGTGCTCCTTGGTGACCAAACTCCTGAATCAGGCGAGGGTAATGAAGCAAGAAATGTACTTTTGGAGTGATTTAATCAGGATACAACCTCCCTGAAATCTGTTAAAAAGGAGAAATTTAAAAACTCCAAAGACACTGATCCAACTAGCACTTATAGTAGTGTGCAGATTATTTCTCCAATTTCCCTAAGGCACAGGAAAAGTTGCCTGTCCCTCGCGCTTAACCTGTTCCTCCTCGGAGCTTAAAACAAAGGCTCCCCAGGCTGAATAGCCTCTCTACTGGAGCACTGGAATGCTGGTGCCAGTGTGTATTTAAAGACAGGCCTGATCTGGGGAAGTTGTCTAGGACGAACCCCATCCTCTGACCCAGATTCAGGTACGTCCAATCACCTCTCCCTTTCAGGACTAAGAGATCTGAATCATGCTCTCTCGTCGAAACACAAAGAAGTCATCTCTCTCTCTGCTCTGAAGGCTGGAACTTAGCTGTAGAGGCCTGACCTCCTGCTCCTCATTGTGGGGGGCAGCCACGGGGGCTACACAACACTCTGTTATCAGCAGAGTCCTTCAGGTCCTCTCTGGCTCCTGGTCCCATTTCCCTCAGCCACCGCATCTTAAACTTGGCAGAAAAGGTGAGGAGAGTGGATAGATTAATCAAGCCCTGGATGGATGCACACAGAACACTTTGCTTTTTCAGATAGACCCCTGCATAGGTCAATTGCCTTATGAAGTCTTATTTCAAGAATGTCTATTTGAAGGTGGCCATGGCACCGCTGCCAGAGTGGTATACGGCAAAAGGATCTATGGAAGGCGCACTCTAGGAAGTTTTCCGCTGTAGATTGACAAGCCTTTGCAAGGAT